>NIJG01001826.1:0-11017 GCA_002201625.1 Euglossa dilemma
TTCATACAAGAATAACAAAGCCACGAGTAAAATCTTTCGAGAATATTACCACATTCTTTGAGAGTTCAACGGCCATGTAAACAGCTTCACTTATCCAGTGATTCCATGAGACGAACTAGATATTCCGGGAGTAATATGGCTTACATATTTTCATTAAACAACCTTATTCTGGGCATAAATATTAAAGAACAGTGTCAAACCGCAGCAGAACCTTACCTACTGGTATAGAGACAAAATTTTAACCAAAGACCTTAACTGCCGAGAAGCCAACCCGCGGTACTGAGAGTATAGCTCCGTGTTTTGAACGACGAACCAGTATACATTATAGGAACTGGCAGCGTAATTTCATGTATGACTTTTTGATCGACGGGCAAACCTTTCCAGAACATTACCAGCTTCATTTAAAGTCGCATATATAAGTCAAGAGCATCACATATCCTGTGATTTCGAGAGTCAAGCCAGGTACTCCAGGAGTAAATTCGCTGAAAAATATTGGCAATAGACACCTTGATTCAAGGCATAAATATTAAGGTTGAGAGTCAAACCGTCGGAGAGCGCTAACAATTGTTGTAAAGTCAAACTTTTTACCGATGGCCTTACCGTCCGAGAACATAACCCGATGTATCGAGAGTATAACTTCATGTTTCGGGAAATACTTTAGTATACATTTTAATGATGGCTCATTAAATTAACGTATGCATTAGAATTTGGATGGTCAAACTGTTCAAGGACGATACCACTGCCTTTGAGTGTCGAACGGCTAGGTCAATAACTTCACCTGTCCTGTGATTCCGAGAGTCAAGCCAGGTATTCCAGGAATAAATCACCTGAACGTTGTTGACAATAAACGAGCTTAATCAAACGGTATGAATATTAAGGTAGAAAGTCAACCGTGGGTGAACATTTCCACTTTGTATGTGGTCAATCTTCCTACGGAAGGTCTTGCCTTCCGAGAACCTAACCTGCTGTATCGACAGAATAACTGCGTGTTTCAAGAAGTCAAGTAGTATCCATTTTAGTGCCGGCACCTTAATTTCCTGTATGAAATAGAAGGTCGAGCGTCAAACCGTTTGAGATCGCTTCCAATTGATATTAAGTCATACGTTTTACTCATGTCCTCACCATCCGAAGGCCTAACGCGGTGTATCGACAGTACGGTAAGGTGCTCAGAGGATCAAATTAGGACTACATGTGTGAAGTAGAAGACTGAGTGTCAAACCGTTGCGGAATCCTACCACCTTCTTTGAGAATCGAACGGCGAAGTCAATAGCTTCATCGTTCCTGTGATTTCAAGAGCTAAACCAGGTATTCCTAGTGTAAATCCGTAGAATAATATTGACAACAGACACCTTAATACACTGTATGAATGTTATAGTAGAGCGTCAAACCGACGGCGAAAATTACCAATTCGTTTTAGGTTATTCTTTTTACTGTATACCTTACATTCTGGGAACCGCACTCTCTGCAGCGAGTGTCCTGATTATTGTTCACGGAAGCATATTAGTAGACATTTTAGCGGGTGGACACTACATTCTTGTGTATAAATATCGACATCGAGAATCAACGCCTTCGAGAACATTACCAGCTTCATTGAGCGTCGCATAGCTATGTCAATAGTTTCACATATCCTGTGAATCCGAAAGTCAAACAAGGTATTTCGAGAGTACATCCGCTGAAGGGTATTGACAATTAACATCTTAGTCCAAGGTTTAAATATTAAGGTACGGCGTCAAAACGTTTTAGAGCGATGGCAATCGCTATAAAGTGAAACACTTTACCGGTGGCCTTACCATCGGAGAAGATAACCGGCCGTTTCTACAGTATAAAACCAGGTTCGGTGGAACGAACTAGTTTACACTTTAGCGACGGGCACCTTAACCTCATGTATGGATTAGAAGATCTAGAGGCAAACTTTTCGAGAACCTTACCACCTTCTTTGAGATTTGATAGGCTGAGACAATAGCTTCACGTATCCTGTGATTCCGAGAGAAAAACCAGGTAATCCGCGAGTAAATCCGCTGATCGGTATTGGCAGTAGACACCTTAATTCACGGTTTGAACATTAAAACAAGAACTCACTCCGTTTGAGAACGTTACCACCCTCTTTGTGTGTACAGCGGATATGTCAATAGCTTCACCTATCCTGTTATACCGAGTGTCCAACCAGGTATTTCGGAAGTAAATCAGCTGTACAGTATTGGCAGTGGACACCACAATTCATGGTATGAATCTGAATGTAGAGATTCAAGCCGTTTTAGAACCCTACTTATTGTCATACAGTAAAACATCACCGAAAGACATACCTTCCAAGAACCGAGCTTGCTGTGTCCAGAACATATTCTTCTGTTCTGTGAAACACAATGGTATATATTATAGTGACGGGCACCTTAATTTCATGTATTAAATGGAATATCGTCGATCAAACTGTCGTGGAACTTTACCGCCTTCTTTAAGTGCCGAGGGCAAAGTCAATGGCTTCACCTATCCTTTGACTCCGAGAGGAAAACCAGGTTCTTCGGGAGTAAATCCGCTGAACGAGATTGGCATCAGACAACTTAATTCGCGGCTTGAATATTAAAGTAGAGCGTCAAACTGCTGAAGAATGTTACTCATTTATATAGAGTAAAACAATTTGCTTAAGGCCTTACGTTCCTTGAAGTCCAACACGATATATGGAGTGCCTTGCTTAATGGTCACGGAATCAAATTAATGGACACATTAGCAACCGGGCTCTCTGTTTTCCTGTATGAAAAACAAACTGGAGAGTCAAACCGTTTGAGATCATTACTAATTGGATTAAAGTCACATGTTTTACCGAAGGCCTTACCTTCCGCGATCATCAGCGGCTTCATCGAGAGTAGAAGATCGTGTTCACGGAATGAAATTAGTATTCATTTCAGTGACGGGCTCCTTAGCATCATGTATGAAATGGAAGGTGGAGTGTCAGACAGATCGAAATCGTTACCAGCTTCTTCGAGAGTCGAACGTATAAGTCAATAGCTCCACGTATCCTGTGACTTGGAGAGACAAACAAGGTATTCACGGAGTAAGTCCGGTGAACAGTACCTGCAATGGTCTCCATAATTCACGGGTTCAATATTACAGTACAGCATCACACCGTTGTAGAACGTCACGTATTGGAATGGAGTCAAAATTTTCACTGAAGGCCTGACTTTCCTGAAGCTATCCCGCTGCACCGAGAGCAAAACTTCGTGCTCAGCGAAGCAAATTATCGTACATTTCAGTGACGAGAATTTTAATTTCATGTATGAATTAGAAGATCCAGTGCCAAACCTTTCGAGAACGCCACCTGCTTCTTCCAGAGGCGAACGGCTATGGAAATAGCATCACATATCTTGTGATTTCGAAAGTCATATCAGGTATTCCGAAAGTAAACCTGCAGAACAGTATTGGACATATACACCTTAACTCAGAGTTTGAATATTAAGATAAAGCATCAAACCGTTTGAGAAAGTTACCGCCGTCTGCGAGAGACGCACAGCAAAGTCATTAGCACCACATTTCCTGTTATTCCGAGTGTCAAACCAGGAATTCCGGGAGTAAATACGCAGTACTGGATTGGCAATAAATAGCATAATTCACGGTATGAATATTTAAGTGTTGCATCCAACCGTTTGGGAACGTTACAAATTCATAGAATGTCAATCGTTTTACCGAAGACCTAACCCTCCGAAAAATTTACCCGCTGTATCGAGAGTAAAACTTGCTGTTCAGGTGAGGAAATAATTCTTCGTTTCAGTGACGCGCACCTTTACTTCACGTATAAATTAGAGGTGCGGGCGTGTTCGTGTACATTACCACCCTTTTTGAGATTCGAACGGCTAAGCCAATAGCTTCACCGATCCTGTGATTCGGAGAGACTAACCAGGTACACTGGGAGTCGATCCACTGTACACTATTGACAATGGACACCATAATTCACGGTTTGAATATTATGGTAGAGCGTCAAATCGTTTGAGAACGCTACTAATAGCTATAAAGTCATACGATTTACAGATGACCTTACCTTCCGCGAACCTCACTCGCTTCATCCAGAGTACAATTTCGTGTTGAGAGAATGATGTTAGTATTCATTTCAGTGACGGGCACCTCAACTTCATGCATGAATTAGATAGTCGAGTGAGAAGCAGTGCGAGAACGTCACCATCATCTTTGAGTGTCGAGAGGGGAAGACTATAGCTTCCCCCATCCTGTGATTCCGAAGGGCAAAGCAGGCATTCCGGGAGTGAATCCATTGAAACGGTATGGGCAATAGACTCCTTAATTGACGGTTTCAATATTATTGTATACCGACAAACCGTTTGAGAACGTTTCCAGTTGGTATAAAATCAAACGCTTTACGCAAGGCCTTACCCTCCGAAAGCCTAACGCGCTGAAACGACAGTACAACATGGCATTGCGATTGTCAAATTAGTATACATTATGGTGATGAGCACCATAACTTCATGTATGAATTAGAAGATCGATGGTCAAACCGTTCGAGAACTCTGTCAGAGTCGATCGTATAAGTCAAAACCTCCACCTATTCTATAATTCTGAGTGTCGGGGCAGGTAATCTGGTAGTAAATCTGCTTGAGAAAATTTGCAATTGACACTTTAATTCTCGGTTTGAATATTTAAAAACTGAGTAAAACCGCCGAAGAACATTGTCAATTAAAATAAAGTAATACTATTTACCTAATACATTACATTCCACGATCCTATCCCGCTGCAGCGATTTTCATGCTTAGTGCTCACGGATACATATGTGTAGACATTATATCAGAAGAACACCTTATTTTATATATGAATTAGAAAACCTTGCGTCAAGCCGTTCGAGAACGTTACCACCTTCCTTGAGATCCGAACGGCTGAGTCAGTCGCTTCACTTTTTCTTGCTGTCGCGAGAGTTACACCAGGTATATAAGGTGCCAATCTGCTGCACACAATTGGCACTGGACACCTTAATTCGCGGTTTCAATGTTAAAGAAGCGGGTGAAGCCGGTTGAGAATGTTTCCTATTGGTATAATGTCGTACACTTTGCTGCATTCCTTACCATCCGAGAACCTAACACGCTGTATCGGGAGTATAACTTCGTCTTCAGAGATACACAATTAGTATACATTGTAGGGACGGGCACCCTAACTTCATGTATGCATGAGAAGATCCACAGGAAAATCGTTCCAGACGGTTACCACCATCATTGTTAAATCGCACATCATGCACAATAGCTTCATCTACACTTGCGATTCCGAGGGTCAAGCCTGGCATTCCAGATGTAAATCCGCTGGCCAATATTGGCAATAGATATATTAATTCACGGTATGAATATTAAAATACAGCGTCACACCGTTTGAGAACGTTACCAATTGCTATAAAGTCAATCGTTTTACTGAAGGTCCGCACCGTCCGAGAAGTTAATCTGCTGTATCGGGAGTATAACGTCGTGTTCAGAGGAACAAATTAATTTACATTTTAGTGACGGTCACCTTAATTTCATGTATGTATCATAAAGTCGATACCACCTCCTTTGAGGCACGCACAATTAAGCCAATAGCTCTACCTATCCTGTGATTCCGAGGTTCAAACGATCTGCTCTTGGACTAAATACCCCGTACAGCATTGGCAATGGACACCATAGTCAATATAAGAATATTAAAGCAGACCTTCAAACTGTTGCAGAATGATTTGCATTGCTACAGAGTCAATCTTTCTACCGATGGCATTACCTTCCTAGAAGCTGATCCGCAGTATCGAGATTATTACTTCATGTTGAGAGAAGAATATTAGTACAAACTTTAGTGATGGCCACCTTAACTTCATCCATGATTTAGAAGGTCGAGTGTCAGACCGTTCTAGGGCGATACCACCTTCCTTGAGGTTGGAAGGGCTAAGTCAGTATCTTGACGTCCTGTGATTCGGAAAGTCAATCCAGATATTCCGGTCGCAAATTCCCTCTGTACTATTGTCGATAAACACCGCAAATCGAGGTATGAATAAGAAAGTACGGAGTCAAACCGCGGATGCACGTTCCGTACAGTTGTGGAGTCAAACTCTTTAACGACAGCCCTAACTTCCAAAACCAAACGCATTATATCGAGAGTATAACTTAGCTATCACAGAAAAAAATGTGTATTCATTTCAGTGACGAGCACCATAACTTCATGTCCAAATTAGTAGATCGAGGGTCAAACCGCTAGTTGAACGATGCCACCTACTGTGAGGGACGAACAGCTAAGTAAATAGCTTCACCCATCTTGCGATTACGACAGTCAATCCAAGTATTCCGGGAATAAATCTGCTGAACAGTATAGGTAACATACACCTTCATTCACGGTTCGAATATTAAACTATAACATCAAGGAGCGTTGCCAATTGGTATAAAGCCAAACACCTTACGGCCTTACCATCGGAGAAGCTAACCAGCGGTTTCAAGAGTAAAACTTCGTGTTCAGAAAAAGAAACCATTCTACATTTCTGTGACGGGTGCCTTAATTTCATGCATGAATTACATCATTGAGTGTCAACGCGCTCGATAACGTTGCCACCTTGTGCGAGAGACGAACGACTACGACAATAGCTTCGCCTACACTGCGATTCCGAGAGCCAAACCAGGTGTACCGGGAGTAAATCCACAGAACAATATTGGGAATCCAGGGTTTAAATATTAAAGTAGAGAGTCAGTCCGTTGGAGAATATAACCAATTGCTGAGAAGTCATACTTTTTACCGAAAACCTTACCATCCTAGAACCTAACCCGCAGTATCGAGTACAATGCATTGTTCTCGCGGAAACAAATTAGTAGATTACTTAGCAGACTCACAACATTTTCAGGAATGAATAGCAAAATCGAGGGTCAAAACGATGGCGAACATTACCAATTCGTATAAAGTCACTACTTTTACCGAATTCCCTACCTTCCGAGAAGCTAAACCGTCGTGTCGAGAGTGTAACTTCATTTTCAGAGGATCAGATTAGTTAACGTTTTAGTGATGGGGACCTTAATTTCATTATGACTAAGAAGATCTAGTGTCAGCCCAATCGATGCCGTTACCACCTTCTATGAAATTCCAACAACTAGAAGAATAGCTTCAAACATCCTGTGTTTCCGAGAGACATACCGAGTATTCCAGAAGTAATTCCGCTGAACAGTAATGGCATTGGTCACATTCATTCACGGTGTTAGTATGAAATTGGCATCGATCCGTTCGAGATTGTTGCCATTTGATATGAAGTCATACGTCTTACTGAAAACCTTACCCTCCGAAAGCATAACGCGTCGCATCGAGAGTATAACATGGTGTTTATAATAACAAAGTTGTATACATTTTAGCGAGGGGCATCATAATTTCGTGTATGAAATAGATGATCGAGGGTCCAATCGCACAAGAACGTTACCATATTCTTTGAGAGTTAGACGGCTAAATCAACAGCTTCACCTATCCTGTGATTCCTACGGTGAATCCTAGTATTCCGTGTGTGTATCCGCAGCTCAATATTGTCAATGTACACCTTAATCCACAGTATAAAGTTGAAAGTACAAAGTCAACCCGTTCGAGAACGTTTCCAATTGGAACAAAATGAGTCGTTTTGCCGGAGACTTACTCTCCGCGCACCTATCTTCCATTATCGGGAGTATAACACCGTGTTCCGAGAAATACATTGATTTGCATTATAGTGACGGACACCTTTATTTCATGAATGAATTTTCAGATCATGTGTCAAACCGTTCGAGAACGTTATCGCCTTGGTTGAGAGTGGAACGGAAAGTTCAGTAACGTCACCTATCCTGTGATTCCGAGAGTCACATCAGGTAATGCTGGATCAAGTTCGCTGTACACTATTGGCAATTGATACCTTAATTCACGGTTTCAATATTATAGTAGAGCGTGAAACCAGTTGGGAACGTTACCTGATAGTATTATGTCAGACACTTTACTGAAGACATTACTCTCCGAGAACCTAATCCGCTGCATCGAGAGTATAACTTCGACTTCAGAGATACAAATTAGTACCCATTGTAATGACGGGCACATTAATATCATGTATGCATGTGAAGATTGAGAGACAAACCGTCCCAGAACGTCACGACCAACATTGTGTAATCGCACATTTCTCAGAACAGCTTGACCTACGCTTGTGATTCCGAGAGTCAAGCTTGGCATTCCTCGAGTATATCCGCTTATCAGTATTGGCAGTAGACACCTAAACTCGCATTATGAATATTCATGTATAGAGTCAAACCGATGGAGAACATTGCCAAGTTGTTTAAAGTCAAATTTTTTCCGATATACGTTGCCTTCCTTGAACCTAACCCGCAGAAGCGACAGTCACGATTAGTGCACACCGAAACAAGTTGGCTGATATTTTAGCAGGCGGACACATTATTTTCATGTATGAACAAAATAATCGGTACACTAACCGCTCGAGAACGTGATCACATTCTCGGGAAGACTCCGTATTGCAATTTCATACATGACATTAAGGTACCCGTCACTGAAACGTATCCAGATATCTTTTACTGCACACTCGGACTGTAATGGTTTCGATAAATGTTTTACCCTGTGCCAATGTGTAACGTTCTACAATGGCTTGACTCTGTACGTTCATATTTATTCCATCAATTAAAGTGAGTATTGCCAATAGTGCTCATCGGATTTACTCCCGGAACACCTTGTAAGACTTTCGGAATCACAGGATAGGTGAAGCTATCGACTTAGCAGTTTGGCTGGCAAGGAGTGTCGTGACGTCCTCGAACTGTTTGACCCACGATCGTCTGATATATATATGAAACTAAGGTGCCCGTCACTATAATGTATTCTAACTTGCTTCTCGGACCACGAAGTTATACTCTCGTTGCAGCGGATTAGCTTCCCGGATGGTGAGGCCTTCAGTAAAAAGTTTGACGCAATATCTATTCGTAACGTTCTGCAACGCTTTGACTTTGGTGTTTTATATTTATACCGTTAAATAGTGTGTTTAAGTATAATGTTGTTCCGCTGCTGTACTCGCGTTATACATGGTTTGACTTTCCGACTCACAGGATAGGTGAAGCTATTGACATGCCCGTTCGATTCCCAAAGAAGGTGGCATCGTGCTCGATCGCGTAGACGATCGATCTTCTAATGCATACATAAAATTGAGCTTCCCGTTCCTCACATGTGTACTGGTTTGTTTCTCTGGTCACGAAGTTATACTCTCGATACAGCGGGTTAGCTTCTCGGAAGGTATGGCCGCCGGTAAGAAGTTTGACTCTATACGAATAAGTAACGATCTATATCGGTTCGTCACAGTGCTGTAACACACGTATCGTGAATTAGGGTGTCTATTGCCAATAATTTCCTACGAATTTACTACCGGATTACCTGGTTACCCGTTGGAATCACATTATAGGTGAAGCTATTCACTTAGCCGTTCGTCTCTCAAAGAATGTGGTTATCTTCTCGATCGGTTTAACACTCGATCCTCAAAATCACACATGAAATTGTGGGCGCGACACTAAGATGTTTACTAATTTCATCCTCTGGCCACGATGATATACGCTCGATACAGCGGGTCATATTTACGGAGGGTAAGGCATTCTGTAAGAAGTTTGACCCTACATTAATAGGTAACTTTCTTTTACAGCTTCACGGCCTGCTTTAATATTCAAACTGTGAATTGAGATGTCTATTGCCAAAATTGTAAACCGAATTCACTGCGGGAATATCTGGGTATACTACCCGAATAACGCGATATGTGATGCTGTTAACTTAGCCGATCGTCTCTCGTGGAAGGCGGTAACGTTCTCGAACGGTTCGACGCTCGACATTCTAACTCATATATGAAGTTAAGGTGCCGGTTACTGAAATGAGTACCAATTTCTTTCCCTGAAGACGGAGTTATACTCTCGATCCAGCTGGTTAGATTGTCGAAAGGTATGGTCTTTGTTAAATCGTTCGACTTAATGGCAATGGGTACCGTTCTCAGATGGTTTGGCGCTCTATTTTAGTCTCCAAATCGTGAACTATGGTGCCTGCTGCCAAAACTGTTCAACGCACTTACTCCCGTAAGTACCTGGTCTGCCTCTCGGAGTCACAAGATTGGTGAAGTTATTGACTAAGTCGTTCGACTCCCACAGAAGGTCGCAACTTTCTCGAACGGCTTGACCCTCGAACATTCATTTTATGCATGAAATAATGGTGCTCGTCACTAAAATTTATACTAGTTCGTACCTCTGAACACGGTGTTATACTGTCGATGCAACTGGTAAGTGTTTCGGAAGGTAAGGCATTCTGCAGGAAGTATAACCCTAAACGAATAGGTTATGTTCTACAATGACCTGACGTGAAAAAGTTTGAATCTATACCAATAAGTATCATTCAACAACAGTTTGGCTTAGCACTTTAATATCTATAACGTGAAATAGGGCGTATAATTTCAATACGGTACAACGGATTTATTCCCGTATTGACTAATTTGACTCTCGGAATCACAGGATAGGTGAAGATATTGGCTTAGCCGTTCGAATCTCAAAGAGGGTGGTAATGTTCTCGAACTCTTTGTCCATCGATCTTTATACATGATCAATTTATACATGAAGTAAAGGTGCCCGGCACAAAAATGAAGATTTACTTCTTCCTCTGAACCTTAAGTTATACTCCCGACACAGCGGGTTAATTTTTCGGTGGATAAGGTCTTCTGTAAAACGATTGACTTTCTAGAAATTC
The DNA here is from genome assembly GCA_002201625.1 of Euglossa dilemma. NCBI lineage: Eukaryota > Metazoa > Arthropoda > Insecta > Hymenoptera > Apidae > Euglossa > Euglossa dilemma. The sequence continues at coordinate 10,711 of NIJG01001826.1, forward strand.
GTAACATCCTAAAAAGGTTTGACGCTCTACTATAGAATTCATGCCGTGAATTATGTTGTTTTTTGCCAATACAGTCCAGCGGAACTACTACCGTATTACCAGATATGACTCTCAGAATCAGAGGACAGGTGAAGCTATTGACTTGGCCGATCGACTCTCAAGGAGGTTGGTGGTGTTTTCGAACGGCTTGACAATCGGTATTCCATTTCATATATGTATTTAATGATCCGTCACTAAAATGTATAACAATGTGTTTCCCTAAACACGAAGTTATACTCTCGATACGGCGATTTAGTTTCACGGGCGG
>NIJG01001827.1:12273-24145 GCA_002201625.1 Euglossa dilemma
ACCTCCTTCTTTTAGAGACAAATGGCTAAGTCCATAGGCGCACATATCCTGCGATTCCGAGAGCAAACACACCTATTCCGGTAGTAAATCCGCTGAAAGGTAGTGGCGCTAGACACATTAATTCGCGGAATGTATATTAAAGTGCAGTGTCAAACCGTTGTAGGTCGTTAAGAATTTTTATGTAGTCATTCCTCTTCCCGGAGGCCTCATCCCCCGAGAACCAAATCAACTGTATCGAAAGATTAACTTCGCGTTCAGAGAAACATATTAGTTTACATTTTAGTGACGGGCACCCTTATTTCATGTCTGAATTAGAAGATCGAGTGCTAGAGATATCGAAACGTTAACAACGTCTTTGAGAGTCGGTAAGTTAAGTCAGTACCCTTACCTATTTTGTGATTCCTAAAGTAAAGCGAGGTACTCCGCGAGTACGTACCCAATACTGTATTGGCAATAGACACCTTAATTCATGGTGTGGATATTGAAGCAGACAATCATACTGTGAGAGAGCGTTACCTATTCCTATAAAGTCAAACCTATTACCTAAGATCTCGAATTCCGAGAAGATATCCGGAAGTATCGAGAGCATGTCTTCGTGGTTAGGGAAGCATATCACTATACACTTTAGTGACGGGCAGCTTAATTTTATGTATGAATTACAAGATGGAGTGTCAAACCGTTCGAGATCGTTAACACCTTCAATGAAAATCGAACGGCTAAGCCAATAGCTTTATATATGCTGTTATTGCGAAAGTGAAACAACATATTCCGGGAGTAAAGATCTGTTCAGTATTGGTACTGGACACCTTAACTCACAGTTTGAATTTTAGAGCATGGCGTTAATCCGTCGGTGAACACTACCAATTTGAGTAAAGTATTTCCCCATACCTAACACCGAACCTTCCGAAATACTAACCCGCTATATCAAGAGTATAACATCGTGTTCAGTGGAGCAACATAGAATATATTTTAGAGTGTGGCACCTTTATTACATGCATGGATTAGAAGATCGCGATTCAATCCGTTCGAGAACGTTACCACCTTGCTTGAGAGTCGCACAGCTACACCAAAAGCTTCAGCAATCATATGATTCCTGGATACAAACAATGTACTCCGCGACTAAACCCGCTGTACAGAAATGGAACTAGATACCCTATTTCACGTTATAAATATTAAAGTACAGATTGAAACTATTCTGGACCGCTACATATTGCAGTAGAGTCAAACTTGTTACCGGAGGCCTTATCTTCCGAGAACCAAACCCGCTGTATCGGGGGTATTTCTTCGTGTTCAAAGATGCAAATTAGTATGCATATTAGTGAAGGGTACACTAAATCCCGGTATAAACTAGAAGATTGAGTGTCAAAAGTTTCGTGAACCTTACCACTTTCTTTGGGAAACGAACGGCTAGGTCAATAACTTCACCTATCCTGTGATTCCGAGATTCAAACCAGTTATTCCAGGTGTTAACCCGCTGTACAGCATGGGAATTAGAAACCCTACTTCCAGGTATAAATATTGAAGTACTGGGTCACACAGTTGTGCAACGTTACCTATTTGTACACAGTCTAACCTTTCAACGAAGTCTGCACCTTCCGAGAAGCAAACCCGCTGTATCGAGAGTATGACTACGTATCAGAGAAACGAATTAGTGTACATTTTATTGACGTCCAGCATAATTTCAGGCATGAATACGATGATTGGGGGTCAAACCTTTCGAGAAAGTGCCATCCTTCTTTGAGAATCGGAAGGCTAAGTCTATAGCTTCACCTATCCAGGGATTCGCAGACTCAAAGCAGGTAATCGCTAAAGAAAATCCGCTGAAGATTATTGGCAATAGACACCTTATTTCGCAGTGTAAATATTAAAATACAGCGTCACACCGTGTAAGAAAGTTACTAATGGCTATAAATTCAACCATTTCACCGAACGCATTACCGTCTGAGAAGCTAACCCACAGTTTCGAGAGTATAAATCCGTGATCAGAGAACGAAATTAGTATTCAATTTGAGTGATGGGCAACTTAAATTCTTGTATAAGACACAAGATCGAGGGTCACACCGTTCGAGAACGTTTTCACCTTCTTTGAGAGACGAGCAGTTAAATGAATAGCTTCACTTATTCAGAGATTCCAAGAGTCATCCGAGGTATTCGTGGAGTAAATCCGCTAAACAGTATTGGCAATAGACACCGTACTTCGAGCAGTGAATATTAAAACAGAGAGTCACAGCGTGTGAGAACGTTACTAATTCCATTAAGGGCAAACGATTTACCGAATGCCTTACCGTCCGTGAAGCTGACCCGCTGTATCGAGATTATAACATAACATTATAACATAACGCGCTATACCGAGAGTATATCACGGAATTCATCGAAAGAAATTGTTATGCACTTTATTGACGGGCACCTTAATTTCATCTATGATTTAGAAGATCGGGGGTCAAACTCATTGGGAATGCTATCCCCTTTTTTGAGAACCGAACGGCTAAGGCCGTAGTATCACATATTATATGATTCCGATAGTCAAACATCGTATTCCAGTGGTAAATCCGCTGTAGAGTACTGGCAATGCACAACACCCTATTCCACGGTATAAATATTAAGCTAGAGAAAGAAACCATTGTACAACGTTACCCATTGGTATAGAGACAAACTTCTTGTCGAATGCCCTACAGTCCGTGAATCTAACCCGCTGCATCGAGATTATAACTTTTTGTCCAGAGAAGCAAATTAACATACATTTTCGTGACGGTGATCAATTTCATGTATTAGAAGGTATAGCGTCAATCCGATCAAGAACGTTACCGTGCTTGAGAGTCGAACGGCTATGTAAATAGATTCACAACTTCTGTGATTTCGAGATTCAAACCAGGTATACCGGGAGTAAATCCGCTGAACAGAATTGACAACAGAGACTTTAATTCACGGTTTGAACACGAAAATTGAACGTCAGACCGTCTGAGAACGTTAGCAATTTCTATAAAGTCGTTTGTTTTAACGAAGGCCGTACCTTCCGCAAACCTCACCCTCTCCATCGGAAGTATAACTTCGTGTTCAGAGAATCAAATTAGTAATCATTATAGTGACTGGGGACATAACGTCATATTGGATATGGAAATCGGGGATCAAACCGTTCAGGAACGTTGCCACCTTCTGTAAGAGACGAACGGCTAAGTCAATGGTTTCTCCTACATTGCGATTCCGAGAGCCCAACCAGGTACTCAGGGAGATAATCCGCTGAACTGCATTGGTTATAGACACCGTAATTCACGATTAGAATACTAAAACAGAGAGACAAACCGCCTGAGAACGGTACCAATCGCTATAAAGCCACACGTTCTTCCAAAGCCCTTATGCACCGACAAACTAACCCGCTGTATCGAGAGTATAACTCCGTGTTCAGCGATAGAAATTAGTATCCACTTTAGTGACGGGCACTATAACCTCATGTATGAATTAGAACGTCCACGGTCAAACCGATCGAGATCGTTCCCACCTTCTTCGAAAGTCGTACTGCTAAATCCATAGCTTCACATATCCTGTGATTCCGGAAGTCAAACTAGATATTCCAGGAGCATATGCGCTATTCAGTATTCGCCACCTGAATTCAAGGTTTGAATATAAAAGCGTATTACCTATTCGTGTAGTGTTAAACTTGTTACAGAATGCTTTACCGTCGGCAACATTGTCCACCTGTATCGAGAGTATTGCTACGTGTTCACGGGTACAGAATGGTGTACATTTCAGTGAAGTCACCTACAATTCATGTATGAATATGAAAATAGAGGCTCAAACCGATCGAGAATGTACCGTAATGGCATGAGACACCTTAATTTTCGGTTTGAATATTGTAGTATATCGCTAAATCGTTTGAGAGAATTACAAATTGGTATAAAGTCAAACGTTTTACCGAAGGCCTTACCTATCGGAGAACCTATCCCCCTGTAACGGGAGTATAACTTCGCGTACAGAGACATTGTATTTTACAATTTAGTGCCGGGCATCTTAATAACATGAATGAATTGGAAGATCCAGCGTCAAGCCGTGAGCGAACGACGCGACCTTCATTGCGTGTCGATGGGCTAATTCAACAGCTTCACTGACCCTGCGATGCTGTGAGTCAAACCAGGTACTCCGTGAGTAAATGCCCGGTGCATTATTGGTAATAGACACATTAATTCACGATATGAACATTAAATTACATAGTCAAACGGTTGTAGAACCATACCTATTGGTATAGAGTCAAACTCTTTACGGATAGCCTCACCTTCAGAGAAGCTATCGTGCAGTTTCGTGAGTATAACATCGTGTTCACAGAACGAAATTAGCATTCATTTCAGTAAAGAGCACCTCATCTTCATGTATTGGTCAGAAGATCGAGGGCGAAGCAGCTGGAGAACATTGCCACATTCTGTGACAGATGGACGGCTAAGTCAATAGCTTCACCCATCCTTTGATTCGGAGAGACAAATCAGGTACTCCGGCAGTAAATCGGCTGACCAGTATTGGTAATAGACACCTTAATTCACGATTCGAATATTAAACCAGAGCGTAAAACTATTTGTGAGCATTACCAATTGGTATGAATTCAAACGTTTTGCTGAAGACCTTACCCTCCGAAGATCTAACCCTCTGCATTGGGAGTATTACATGTTCCTCATAGGGAGGAATTAGTATCCATTTCAGGCCCGGGCACCTTAATTTCATGTGTGAAGTAGCAGATTGGGCGTCAAACCTTTCGGGAACGTTACCACCTTCTGTGAGAGACGAACGGCGATGTCAATAGTTTCACCGTTCCTGTGATATCTACAGCTAAACCAGGTGTCCCTGGAGTAAATCCGCTGAACAGTATTGGCAAAAGACACCATGATTCACTATATGAATATTATAGTAGGACGTCAAACCGTCGGCGAAAATTACCAATTCGTTTTAGGACATTCTTTTTACTGTATACCTTACATTCCGCGAACATAACTCTCTGTAGCGAGTGTGTTGCTTATTGTTCTCGGAAACATATTAGTAGACATTTTTGCGGGCGGACACCACATTCTTACGTATAAATATCTACATCGAGAGTCAAGGCGTTCGAGAACGTTACTAGCTTCATTGAGCGTCGCACAGCCATATCAATAGTTTCACATTTCATGTGATTCCGAAAGTCTAACCACGTATTACGAGAGTACATCCGCTGATGGTTATTGGCAATCAACATCTTAATACACGGTTTAAATATTGAAGTAAGGCGTCAAACCATCCACGAGCGATGCCAATTGGTATAAATTCAACCACTTTACCGATGGCCTTACCATCGGAGAAGCTAACCCGCCGTTTCTACAGTATAAAACCGGCTTCGATGGAACGAAATTGTGTACATTTTAGCGACGGGCACCTTAACTTCATGTATGGAATAGAAGATGGAGAGGCAAACTATTCCAGAACTTTACCACCCTCTTTGAGAGTCGAACGGATAAGTTAACAGCTTCACCTATCCTGTGATCCCAAGAGTCACACCTGGTAATCCGGGAATAAATCCGCTAAACAGTGTTAGCAACAGACACCTTAATTCACGGTGTGAATATTAAAAAAGAGCGACATACCGCTTCAGAGCGTTTCAAATTTGTATTAAGTCAAACGTTTCACTGAACACCTTACCCTATGATGAACTAACCCTCTGTATCCAGAGTGTAACATCGTACTCAGAAGGGGGAATTGATATACATTTTAATGACTGGCACCTCAATTTCATGTATGAATTTGAAGGTCGGGTCTCATACCTGTCGTGACCGTTACCACCTACTATAGGGGTCGAGCGGTTAAGTCAATTGTTTCGGCTATCCTACGATTCCGAAAAACAATCCAGCTATCCCATATGAAAATCCGCTGAATAGTATTGGCAATAGACACCTTAAATCACGGTTTGAATTTCTAAGCATGCCGTCAAGCCGTTGTAGACTATTACCTATTGGTGTAGAGTGAAACAGATTGCAGAAGCCTTACCCCCTGAAAAACTAACTCGCTCTGTCGAGCGTATAACATCGTGTTCAGAGGAACAAATTAGTAATCATCTTAGTGTCGCGACCCATAATTTCCTGTATGATTTTGAGGATCGCTGGTCAAACCTTTAGAGAAGGTTACCACCATACTTGAGTGTCGGACCGCTAAGTCATTAGCTGCATCTATCCTGCGTTTCCGCCTGTCAAACCAGCTTTTCCGGAAGTAATTCCACTGTGCTGTACTGGCAACAGATACTTCAGTTCACTGTATGAGTATTAAATCTGATCGTCAAACAGTTTGTGTGCGTTACCAATTGGTATAAAGTCAAACGCGTTACTAAAGGACTTACCCTTAGAAGAACTGTCCCGCTGGGATAACAACATGGTGTCGCGAAGAAGGAACTGGCATACATTCCAATGATGAGCACCTTAATTTCGTGTATGAATAACAAGATCGAAGGTCAAATCGTTCCAGAGATTTATCACCGTTATTGAGAATCGGTCGGCAATGACAAATGTTTCACCTATCCTATGATTCAGTGACAAACCAGATATTCCGGGGGTAAATCCGCTGCACAGTATTGGCAATAGACACCATAGTTCACGGTACGTATATTAATGTAGAGTGTCAATACGTCTGAGAATGCTACCTATAGGTATAAAGTAAATCGCTTTACTGAAGCCCTTACCTACCGAAAGTCCATCGCGCTGTACCGAGAGCATCACATCGTGTACAATGAAGCAAATTAGTTTATATTTTAGTGATGGTACCATTAATTTCATGTGTGAATTATAAGATCGAGTGTCAAACTGTTCGAGAACGATTTCAACTTCCTTGAAAGTAGAAAGGCTAGGCCAATAGCATCACCTACCATGTGATACCGAGAGTCCAATCACCCACTCCGGTATTCAATCAGCAGTAGAGTATTGGCAATAGACACCTTAATTCACCGTATTAATATTAATGTCCTGGGACAATCCTTTATAGGACGCAACCTATTGGTATAGGATCGAACTTTGTACCGAAGGCAATACCTTCCGAGAATTTGTCCCGCTGTTTCGAGAGTATAACTTCATGTTCAAAGAAGCAAATTATCAGCCAATTGTATCAGGGGCACCTTAATTTCATGTATGAATAAGACGATCGCGTGCGTTACACCCTTAGACAACGTTACCACCTTCACTGAGAGTCTCATAGCTAAGGTAATATCTTCACCTATACTGCCATTCCGAGAGTCAAATCAGTCATTACGGGAGAAAATCCGCTCAATAATATAGGCAATTGACGAGATATTTAACGGTTTGAACATTTAAGTAGAAAGACAAACTGTGGGATATCATTAGCAATTGGTATCGAGTCACTCTTTTTACCGAGGGCCATACCTTCCGAAAACATAACCCGATCTAGCCAGAGTATAAATTCGTGTTTAGAGAAGCACTTTCGAGTACATTTCAATCACGGCACCTATAATTCATATATGAATTCGAATTTCGATGGTACGACCGTTCAAGGACGTAACCACACCCCTTAATGAGACGAACGGCTTGTTCAGCCGCTTCACCTATCCTGCGATTCCGAGAGTCATATCAGGTAAGACGGGAGTAAATCCGCAGTACAGTATTTTCAGTGGACACCATAATTCACTTTGCCCTGTTGGCAATAGACACATCAAATTGCTATAGGAATATTGAAGAAGAAGCTCAATCCGTCGGAGAACATTACCATATGATATAAAGTCATACTTTTTATCCGATACTTTGCCCTCCAAGAACTAGCCCGCAGTAGCGACTGCCATCCGTCAAATCCGTCCGCGATCATTACCAATTGGTACAGAGACATTCTTTTTACCGAATACCATACCTTCCACGAACCTAACACGCTGTAACGCGTGTCATGCTTACGGCACACGGAAACCAATTAGTAGACGTTATTACAGAGGAACACCTTATTTTCATATATGAATTAGAAGGTATGAATAATAAAGTAGAGAGTCAAACCGCGGGAGAACATTACGTCTATTTATAGGGTCATACTTTTTAATGAAGACCTTAACTTCCGAGAAGCTAACGCAAAGCAGTTTGTGTGTTGCACAGTGTACACCGAAGCAAATTAGCATTCATTGGAGTGAAGGGCACAATAATTTCATGCATGAATTAGAAGGTCGAGTGTCCAACAGTTCGAGGTCTTTACCACATTCTTTGGGAGTGGAACGACTGAGTCAATAGCTTCACATATCCTGTGATTCCGAATGTCATTCCTGGTAGATGCGGAGTTAATACGGTGAACACTATTAGCAGCAGATACCTTCATTCGAGTATTAAAATAGAGCGACACGTCGTTTGAAAACGATTCCAATGGCTATAATGTCACACGCTCTACCGGATACCAAAACTTCCGCGAACCGCACCCGCATCATGGAGAGCATAACATCGTATTCATAGATAGAAATTGGTATTCATTTCTGTGACGGATACGTGAATTTCATGTACGAATTAGAAGATAAAGCGTCAAACCGTTCTGGACCGTTACCACCTTCTATGATATTCGAACAGATAAGTTAATAGCGTTACATATCCTGTGCTTCCGAGTCTATTAGCAGGTACTCCGAGAGTAAACACGTTGAGCAGTGTTGGTAATAGACACCTTAATTCTCAATTTGAATATTAAAGTAGAGTGTCAAACCGTTTGAGTGGATTACCGATTGGTATAACGTCAAAGTTTTACCGATGGCCTTATCTTCCGCGAACCTCACCGGCTTCATCGAGAGTATAACTTCCTGGGGGGAGAGAGATATTAGTCTTCATTTCAGTGACGGGCACCTTAACTTCATTGTCGAATTAAAAGATCGAGCGTCAAACCGCTCGAGACCGTCACGACCGTTCTTGAGAGACGAACGGCTAGGTCAATAGCTTCAGCTAACCTGTGATTCTGAGAGTCGAACCAAGTAACCCGCGACTAAATGAGCTGCACGGTATTGGAATCAGACACCTTAATACACGGTTTGAATATTGAAGTAGGGCTAATGTCCGCTTGAGAACGGTACCAATTGCTATGAAGTCAAACGCTTTACCCAGGACCTTTCAACCAGAAAAACAAACCCGCAATATCGAGGTTATATCTTCGTGTTCAGAGAAAGAAATTAGTATTCATTTCAGTGACGGGCTCCATAACATCATGCATGAATTACAAGATCGATAGTCAAACTGTTCTGGACCGTTACCAACTTATATCATATTCGAACAGCTACGTCAGTAGCTTTACATTTCCTGTGCTTCCGAGTGTCATAGCGGGTATTCCTGGATTATAACAGCTGAACAGTATTGGCAATAGGTACCTTAATTCAGGTCTTGAATATTAAAGCGGAACGTCAAACCGTTGTAGAAAGCTAGCTATTTGTAGAGAGTCAAACATTTTGCAGATAGCCCTACCTTCGGAGAAGCTAACTCATCGTATCGAAAGTATAACATCGTGATCAGAGAAAGAAATTGGTAATCATTGCAGTGACGGGCACCTTAACTTCGTGTATAAATTAGATGATCGAATAGTCAAACCACGCGTGAACGTTACCACGCGCATTGGGAGTAGAACGGTTGAGTCAATTGCTTCTCCGAATCTGTGATTCCGAGAGTCAAACCACGTCTGCCGGAAGTTGATCCGCTGATCAGTATTGGCAATAGTCACCATAATTCACGGTTTCAGTATTAGTGTAGAGCGTCAGACCGTTGTAGATCGTTACGTATTCGGATAGAGTCATACTTCTTAACGATGGTCTTACCGTCCGAAAAGCTAACCCGTTGGATCGAGAGTATACCTTCGTGTTCAGAAAAGCAAATTATTATACATTTCAATGACGGGCACCTTAACTTTCTGTATGAATTAGAAGATCGATGGTCAAACCGTTCGGGAACGTTACCACCCTCTTCGAGAGTGGAACGATTAAGTCAATAGCTCCAACTATACTGTAATTCGGAGAGTCAAGCCAGTTAATCCGAAAGTGAATCCGGTAAAGACTATGGTAACTGACACCTCAAAACACGGTTTGAATATTGAAATAGAAAGTCAATCCGCCGAAGGACATTACCAAATGGTATAAACCCAAACCTTTCACCAGATACCATGTCTTCCAAGAACCTATCACGCTGTAGCGAGTGTCATACATAGTGCTCATTGAAACAAATTATTAGGCACTACAGCAGAAGCACTCCTTACTTTCTTGTTGAAACAGCATAACCGAGAGCCAAACCGTTCGGGAACGATACCAACTTCAGTCAGAGACGAACGGATATGTCAATAGCTACAGCCACTCTGCATTTCAGGGGATCAAGCCAGGTATTCCGGGAGTAAACCCGCGGAACAGTATTGGCAATGGACTCCTTAATTTACAGTACTGAATACATAGCCAGAGAGTCAAACCGTTGGCGAGAAATACCAATAGGTATAAAGTCATTCTCTTTACCCAATACTATAACTTCCGAGAAATAAACCCGCTGTACGGATTATCTTGCTTATTGTACACGGAAGCAAATCAGTAGACACACTAGCCGACGGAGACCAGACTTTCATGAATAAATATAAAAATCTAGTGTCAAACCGTTCGAGAACGTTACCACCATGATTGAGACTCGACCGGTTATGTGAACAGCTTCACCTATCCTGTGATTCCGAAAGTCAAACCAGGTATTCCGTGCCTAAATCCGCTGAACAGTGTTATTGATGGACCTTAGTTCACGACTTGAATATTATAATACAGCGCCAATCCAATTGAGATCGTTACCAATTGCTGTAAAGTTAAACGCTTTACCGAGGACCTCTTTCAACCAGAAAAACAAACCCGCAATATCGAGGTTATATCTTCGCGTTCAGAGAAAGAAATTAGTACAGATTTTAGAGGCGGGGACTTTAAATTCATATATGAATTAGACCATCGAGGGTCATACCGTTCTAGACCGATACCAACCGCTCTGAATGTCGGACGGCTAAGCAAATAGCTACATCTTCCCTGTCATTCGGAGACAGCATACCCGGTATTCCGGAAGTAAATCCGTCGACTTGTATGGGCAGTAGACATCTTAGTTCACGGTTTGAATATTAAAGTGGTACGTCAAACAGTTTGAGAGCGGTACCTGTTGGTATAAAGTCAAAGTTTTACCGACATCATCACCTTCCGCGAACGTCACCGGCTTCTGAGGGAGCATAACTTCTTGTAGGGTGAAAGATATTAGTCATCATTTCAGTGACGGGCACCTTAACTTCATGTATGAATTAGAAAATCGTGTATAAGCAGGTCTAGAACGTTACGACCTTCTTTGAGAGACGAACGGCTGAGTTAATAACGTCACCTATCCTGTGGTTTCGTGACCCACACTAGGTACATCAAGAGTCATCACCTATACACTATTGGCGATAGACGCCTTAATTCACGGTTTCAATATTATAGTAGAGCGTGAAACCGGTTGAGAACATTACCAGGTGGTATAATGTCAATCGTTTTACCGAAGACATTACCCTACGAAAAACTAACCCGCTTTATGGAGAGTATAACTTCGTCATCAGAGGAAGAAATTAGTCCTCATTTCATTGACGGGCACCTAAACTTCATGTATGAATTGGTGAATCGAGTGTCAAACCGTTCGGGAATGTTACCGCCTACTTTGAGAAGCGCAGAGCTAAGTAATTGTCTTCACCTTTCCAAGAGTTCATGAATAAAACTATGTGTTCCGGGAGTAAAACCGCTGAACAGTATTGACAATAGGCACTATAATTCACGGTTTGATTATTAACGTAAAGCGTCAAACCGTTGCAGAACGATACGTATTCGAATAAAGTCATTCATCGTACCGAGTGTCTCACCTTCCCAGAACCTAACAAGCTGTCGCGA
>NIJG01001838.1:0-22772 GCA_002201625.1 Euglossa dilemma
TCATACATGAACTTAAGGTGACGTCACTACATTGTATACTAATATGTTTCCCTAATCACGAAGTTATACTCTCGAAACGGCGAGATTGCTTCTGCGGATGTAAGGCGATCCTTAAAGTGTCTAACTACATACAAATTGGCAGCGCTACCAAACGGTTTGACTCACTACTTTATTATTCAAACCGCAAATTAGTGTCACTATTGCCAAAACTTTTCAGCGCACTTTCTCTCGGAATACGTGGTTTGACTCTCCGAACCACAGCAAAGATGAAGCTATTGACTTAGAATGTTCGACTCTGACAGAAGGTGGTAACGTTCTGGAAGCTTGGTCCCTCGATTTTTTATTTCATAAATGAAATTAAGGTGCTTGTCACCGTAATGTATTCTAATTTGTTTCCGTTTACACCAAGCAACACAATCGATGCTGCGGGTTAGTATTTCGGAATGTACGGTAGTTGGTAAAACGTTTGACATTATACCAAATGGTATCGATCTACAACGGTATGACGCTCTGCTTCAAAATCAAACCGTGGAATAAGGTGTCGGTTGCGAATACTGTTCAGCGGATTTACTCTCGGAATCTCTGGTTGGGCTCTCGGAATCGTAGGATAGGTGAAGTTATTGGCATAGCCGTTCATCTCGCACGGAAGGTGGTAAGGTTCTCAAAAAGTTTGACCATCGATCTTAGAATTCCTGCATGAAATTATGGTGCTTGTCATTAAAATGGATACTAGCTAGAACCTCTGAACATCGCGTTATATTTTCGATTCAGCGGGTTAGTTTTTCGGAAGTTAAGGCATTCTGTAAGTAGTTTGACCCTATACCTATAGGTAGTGCTATACAGCGGTCTGACGCCCTGATTTAAAATTCAAACCGGGAACTAAGGTGCCTATTGCCAATATTATTCATCGGACTTACACACGGTTATCTGATTTGACTCTCGGTATCACAAGATAGGTGTAGCTATTGACATAGCTGTCCGACTCTCAAGAAAGGTGGTAACGTTTTACAAAGGGATTGACTCTCGATCATGTGATTCATACATGAAATTAAGGTTCCTGTTACAGAGAGGGCTACTAACTTGCTTCTCTGAACAAGAGGTTGTGCTCTCGATGCAGCGGTTTGGTTCTCAGAAGGAAAGGCCTTCAGTTTAAGGTGTGTCTCTATAACGATTTGTAATTATCTCCGACAGGTTGCCTATGTACTTTAATGATCAAACCGTGAATTATCGTGTCAATTGCCTATATATTTCAGCGGATTTTCTCCCGTTATGACTGGTTCGACTCTCGGAATAACAGGATGGGTGTAGCTATTGACATAGCCGTTCGTCCCACACAAAAGGTGGTAACGTGCCCGAAAGGATTGACAATGGATTCATAATTGGATTCTAATACATACACGAAATTAATGCGATCGTCTCTAAAACGTATACTAATTTGTCCCACGAAACACGATGTTATACTCTTGATACAGCAGGTTAGATTTTCTGAGGATAAGGACTTCGGTAAAGCGTTTGACTTTATAGAAATTTGTAACGCCCTCACATAGTATGACTGTGTACTTTAATATTCATACCGTGAAATAGGATGCCCTATGCCGATACGGAACAGCTGATTTACGCGCGGAATACTTGATTTGACTCTCGGACTCATGGGATAGGTGATGCAATTTGCATGGCCGTTCGACGCGAAAAGAGGGTGGTAACGTTCTGGATCAGGTGGCCTCTCGATCTTCTAATTCATACATGATATTCAGGTACTTTCGACTAAAATGTATACTACTTTACTTCTCTGATCTCAAAATTATGCTCTCGATTCAGCGGGTTATGTTTTGGAATTGTAAGGACTTCAGTAATAGTTTGGACTCCATACCATTAGGTAACTCTCTGCGAAGGTTTGACATTGTACTTTAATATCAATAGCCTGAAATATGACGTCTAATGCCAATTCTCTAAGGCGGATGTACTTCCGCCTGGTTTGACTCTCGGAATCACTGGATAGGGGAAGTTGTTGACTTAATCGGTGGAGTCTCAATCAAGGTGGTAAAGTTCCCGAATAGTTCGACTCTAGATTCTTATATTTATTCATGAAAGTCTGGTCTCCGTCTGCTAGTATGTCTACTAATTTGCTTCCGTGAACAATAAGCAAGGCACTCCGTACAGCGGGTTTGGTTCTCGGAAGGTAAAGTATTGGATAAACAGAATGACTTTACAGCAATTTGCAATGTTCACTGATGGTTTGACTCTGAAGCTTAATATTCAATACTGTAAATTAAGCTGTCTCTTGTCAATACTGTTGAGCGTATGTACTCCTCGAATATTAGGTTAAGCTCTGGGGACCACAGGATAGGTGAAGCTATTGACATAGCTGTGCGATTCTCAAAAAACGTAATGGGGTTCTCGAACGCTTCGTCGCAAGATCTTCTTATTGATACGCACAACTAAGGTGCCGGTCACTAAAATGTATACCGCTTTGATTCTGCGAACTCGAAGTTATACTCTCGATACAGCGGGTTTGCTTCTCCGATGGTAAGGCGTACAGATAGAAGTTTGTCCCTATACCAATAGGTTACGCGCTACAGCGGCTTGACTGTGTACTTTAACATTTGTAGCTCGAAATAGGGTGTCTAATGCACATACTGAACAGCAGATTTTCTCGCGGAGAACCTGATTTGACTCTCAGAGTCACAGTATATATGAAGCAATTAGCATCACCAACCGATTATCTAAGAAGGTGGTATTATTATAGAGCGGTTTGATATTCGACCTTCGAATTCATCCATGAAATTTAGGTGCCCGTCGCTAAGATTCATAGCAATTTGATCCCCTGTACACCAAGTCATAAATGAAACGGAAATGAAACGGGCGAGGTTCTCCGACTGTTAAACCTTCGGTAAATGGGTTCACTCTATACGAGTAGGTATCGTCTTACAACGGTTTGACTGTCTATCATAATATTCATACCTTGAATTATGGTGTCCATTGCTAATAATGTACGGGGCATTTAGTCTCGAGTACCACGTTTGCCTCTCGGAATCTCAGGATATGTGATGCTATTGACTTAACTGTTCAACTCACAAAGAAGGTGGTATGGATCTCGAACGCTTAGACCCCCGATCTTCTAAATCATATATGAAATTAATGTTCCCGTCTCTAAAATGCATAATAGTTCGTATCTCGGAACACGGTGTTATATTCTCGATATAGCTGGTCAGTTTTGCGGAGGGGAAAGAATTTTGTAAGATATTTGACCCTACACGAATAGGTAACGTTCTACTACGGCTTGACTGTATGCATTAAGATTCAAACCGTGAATAGAGGTGCCTATTGGTAATACTGCTCAGCGGATTTACTCCCGGAATACCTCATTTGACCCTCGGAATTGCAGGATACATAAAGCTATTTACTTAACGCTTCGAATTTCAAAGGGAGTGGTAACGTTCTCGAAGGGATTGACCCTGGTTATTATAATACATACATGAAATTAGGCGCCGTCACTATAATGTATTCTAGTTTCCTTGTCTGGTCATAAAGTAATACTCTAGATGCAGAGGGCTAGGATCTCGAAAGTTATGACCGTCGGTAAGGAGTTTGACACTATACAAGTAAGTAACGTTCCATCGCGGCTTGACACTGCGCTATAATACTCATATTGTGAATTAGGGTGTCTATTGAGAATACTGTTCTGCGTATTTACTCCCGAAACACCTGGTTTGACTCTCGGAATAACAGGACTGGTGGTGCCAATAACTAAGCTGTGCGATTCTCAAATAAGGTGGTAATGTTCTGGATCGGTTTGCCTCTCGACCTTCTCATTCGTACATGAAATTAAGGAGTCCGTCACTAAAATGTATACTACTTTGTATCTGTGTACACGAACTTATACTCGCGGTACAGCTGGATACGTGCTCGGAGGGTGAGGTTTTCGGTAAAACTTTTACATTATACCAATATGTATCGTTCTACAAAGGCTGGACTGTGTAATTTAATATTCAAGCCATGAATTAAAGTCTCCATTGCCAATAGTGTACAGCGGAATGATTCCCAGAATACCAGACTTGGCTCTGGGAGCCACAGGATATGTGTAGCTATTTACATAGCCGGTCGATTCTAAAAGAAGGTAGTAACGATCTCGAATGGTTTGACGCTCGATCGACCTTGTCATACACTAATATATGGTGTCCGTCTGCCAAAATATCTACTAATTATGTTCCCGTGAACATTAAGCAAGACTCACGTTACAGCGGGTTATGTTCATAGAAGTAAGTGTATTTGGTAAAAGGAATGACATTATATGAATTTCTATTGCTCGTCCACGGTTTGACTCTCCAGTTTCTTATTTATACCGTGAATAAAGGTGTCAATTGCCGACGCTGTTCAGAGCGTTCACTCCCGGAGTACCTGCTTTGGCTCACGGAATCGCAGGAAGGGTGAAGCTAATGACTCAGCCGTTCGACATTCAATGAAGTAGGTAACGTTCTCGAACGGTTGGACTCACGATCTCCTAACTCATGCATGAAATACACAAATAATACACGAATAATCAATGATCTACAACGGTATGACGCTCTACTATTCAAAACGTGAATTAAGGTGTCTATTACCAATAGTGTACTGCGGATTACTCCCGGAATACCGGGTTTCACAGTCGTTATCACAGCATCGGTGAAGCTGTAGAATTAGGATTCACTCTTGGATCCTCAGGATAGGTGCTGCTCTGGACGTAGTCGCTCGGCTCCCAAAGAAGATTTTGGAGCGATCTCGAACACTCAACCTTCTAATTCATATATGAAATTAACGTGTGCATCTGCAATAATGTCTAGTAATTGCTTTGCATAAGCAGTAAGCATGACACTCGCTACAGCCGGTTAGGTTCTAGGAATGTAAGGTATTCGGGAAAAAGTATGACTCTATATGAATTGGTGATTTTCTGCATCGATGTGGCGCCATATGTTAGTAATCAAACAGTGAATTGAGGTGTCTATTACAAGTAATGTGCAGCGGATTCACTCCCGTAATAAATGATTTAGCTATTGGAATCACAAGTGTAGGCGATGCTATTAAGGTAGCCGTTCGTCTCTCACAGAAGCTGGTACCTTTCCCTAGCGGCTTGACTCCGGATTTTAATATTCATACATGAAAATGTGGTGCCCATTTCCTAACATGTCTAGAAATGTGATTCCGTGATCATTGAGCTAGACACACGCAACAGCGGGATAGGTTCTCAGACGGTAAGGCATTGTGTAAAAAGAATGACATTATATGAATTTATCTTTTTTTCCACGGTTTGGTTCTCTACCTTCTTATTTATACCGCGACATAAGGTGCTCTTTGCCAATGCTGTTTGGGTCCTATTCTCACTGAATTCCTGACTCGGCCCTCGGAATCACAGGATAGGTGAAGCTATTGTCGTAGACATTTGATTCTGAAGAGGGTTGGTAACGTTCTCGAACGGTTAGACTCTCTATCTTCTAATGCATGTATAAAGTTAAGGTGCCCGTCTTTGAAATTAGGACTCATTCTTTATTTCTCTGAACCAGAAGTTATGCTCTCGGAACGGCGAGTTTGCTTCTCCGAACGCAAGGCCTTCGGTGAATTGATTGAATTTATACAAATTGGCTAAGCTCTCAAACGGTTTGACTCTCTACTTTACCATTCAAACCATGAATTATGATGTCCATTGGCAATGATGCTCTGCAGATTTTCTCCAGGGATACCTGTTGTGACTCTCCGAATCACTAGATAGGTGAAGAAGTTGACTTAGCCGTTTGAATCTCAATGAAGGTGGTAGAATTCTCGAACGGTTTGACATTTAATCTTTTTATTCATATTGAAATTAATGTCCCCTTCACTAAAATGTTTACTTATTTGATCCTCTGAACTCGAAGTTACAATTTCGATGATGCAGGAGAGGGTCGCGGAAGGTATAGCCTTCGGTATAACGTTTAACTTTATACCAACTGGTAGCGCTCTGTAACGGGATGCCGCTCCACTTTAATATTCAATCCGCGAGTTAAGGTGTCTATTGCCAAAACTGTCCAGCGGACCTACACCCGGAATACCTAGTTTGACACTCCGAATCACAGGATGGGTGAAGCTATTGACTAAGCTGTTTGTCTCTGGGGGAAGGTGAGAGTTCTCCAACGGTTTGACCCTTGAACTTTTAATTCATACATCAAGTTAAGGTGTCCGCCACTAACATGCATACTAAATTGCTTCTCTGAGCACGACCTTATGCTCTAGATACAGCGGAATATCATCTCGGAAGGTTAAGTGTTCAGTAACTAGTTTCACTCTATACAATTATGTAACGTTCTACAACGTTATGACTCTGTACTTTACTATTCATATTGTGCATTAGGGTGTCTGTTTGCTATACTATACTGCGGGTTGACACTCGGAATTCCTGGTATGTCTCTCGGAATCACAGGTCCGGTGTAACAATTAACTTCGCCGTTCGACCCTCAAGGAAGGTGGTAACGCTCCCGAACGGTTTGACCCTCGATCTTTTGATTTATACATGGAATTAGGATACTCTTCACTAAAATGTGTATTAATTTCCTTCTCTGAACAGGAAGTTATACTCTCGATACAGCGCGTTTGGTTCTCGGAAGGTAAGTCCTGCGGTAAATAGTTCGACTCTATACCAATCCGTAACATTCAACATCGTTTGGACTCTGCACTTTAATGCTTATACCGCGATATAGGATAACTAACGCCACAGAGTACAGCGGATATACTCCGGGAATACCTCGATTGACACTCGGAATCTCAGGATGCGTGAAGCTATTGACTTTGCCGTTCGTCTCTAACAGAAGGTGGTAACGATCTCGAACGGTTTGACACTCTGCCTTGTAATTCATATTTGAAAGGAAGGATGCTTCTGCTATAATGATTACCAATTTGATTCAGTGAACATTAAGCAGTACAAACGTTAGAGAGTCTAAGGTTCTCGGATGGTAAGGTATTCGGTATAATGTATGACAATATATGCATGCTTATTCTTCTTCCACGGTTAGACTCTCTACTTTCTTAATTATACCGTCAATGAAGGTGTCCATTGCCAACAGTATTGAGCAGATTTATTCCCGGAATACATGGTCTGACCCTTGAAATCTTGGAATAGGTGAATATATTAACGTAGCCGTTCGTCTCTCAAAGATAGTGGTAACGTTCTCGAACGGTTTGATCATCGACCATCTAATTCATACTTCAAATTAAAGCGCGCTTGACACAAATGAGGACTAACTTCTATCTCTGAACCCGAAGTTATACCCTCGATACGGCAGGTTAGTTCCTCCGACGGTAATGCCATCGATAAAGCATTTGATTTCCTATCAATTCGCAACGTCCTTCCATCGGTTTGACTCTGTACTTCAATATTCATACCGTGAATTAGGTCGTCTGTTGCCCATACTGTTCAGCGCACTTACTCCCTAAATACCTCGTTTGGCACTTGGAATCGCAGGATACGTGTAGCTATTGGCCTCGCCGTTCGTCACATCAAAGCGGGTGGCTACGATCTCGAACGTTCGTACCATCGACATCCTAATGCACGTATGAATTTAGGGTGCGGTGACTAAAATGTTTGCAAATGTGTTTCTTTAAACACGATTGTATAATCTCGTTACAGCGGGTTATGTTCTCGGAAGGTAAGGCCTTCGGTGAAAAGAGTGACTCTATACCAATTGCTAATGATCTCCCACATCTTGTCTTTGTACTTAAATGTTCAAACCGTTAATTATTGCGTCAGTTGCCTATATAATTCAGCGGATTTTCTCCCGCAGTGACTGGTTTGTCTCTCGGAGGCACAGGATAGGTGAAGATATTGCCATTAGCTGTGCGAATCTCAATGAAGGTGGTAACGTTGTCGAACAGTGTAACCCTCGATGATCTTATTCATACATGAAATCAAGGTGCCCCTGTCAATATGGGGTAAAAACTTGCTTCTCTGAACACATGGTTATACTCTCGATGCAGCGGCTTATGTTCTAGGAAGGTAATGTATTCGGTAAGAAAAATGAGACTATAACAATTGGTAATGTTCTCCGACGGACTGACCTTCTACTTTAATATTCATACCGTAAATTAAGGTACCTATTGGCAGTACTGTTCAGAGGATTATCTTCCGGATTGCCTGATCTGACTCTCAGAATCATAGGATAGGCGAAGATATTGACCTTGCGGATCGAATCTCAAAGATGGTGACAATGTGCCCAAACGATTTGTACATCGATATTCAATTTCATACATGCACTTAAGGTGCCATCACAAAAATTTGTACTAATGTGTTTCTCTAACCACGAAGTAATACTCTCGATACGGCCGGTTAGCTTCACGGAATGTAAGGCCTTCTGTAAAAGGTTTAACTACATTGCAATTGGTAGCGATCTACAAGGGTTTGACTCTGGATATTAATATTTATACCTTGAAATAGGATGTATGATGTCACTATTATATAGCGGATTTACTCCCTCCATACCTGGATTGACTATCGGTAACACAGAATAGGTGAAGATATTGACTTACATGTGCGTCTTCCAAAGAAGATTGTATTCCTCTAGAACGATTTGACTCCCTATCGACTAATTCATTGATGTACTTATGCTGCCCATCACTATAATGTGTACCAATGTCATTCTATGAACACGAAGTTATACTCTCGATACGGCAGGATAGCTTCTCGGAAGGTAAGGTATCCGGTAAAGAGTATGATATTATGCCGAATGGTAACATTCTCGAAAGTTTGACGCTCTACTTTCCTGTTCAAACCGAGAGTTTAGGTGTCTATTATCAATACTGTCCAGCACGTTTAGTTCTTGAATACCGGATTTACATCTCGGAATCACAGGTTATGTGCAGCTGTTGACTTAGATGTGCGACATTCAATTGAAAGTGATATCGTTGTTACACGGTTTCACTATCGATTTTGATATTTATAAATGAAAATATGCTGTACGACAGCAAAAAGTCTACTAATTTGCTTCCGTGAGCAACATCCAAGTCTCTCCCTACAGCGGGTTGGGTTTCCTTAAGGTAAGGTCTTCAGTTAATCGTTCGACTTTATACCAGTTGATAATTTTCTCCGACGGATTGACTCCCTACTTTAATATTCATACCGTGAAGGAAGGTGTCCATTGCAAAACTGTTCAGCGGGTTTTATCCCGGACTACATGGTTTGTCTCTCGAAATCAGAGGATGGCAGCAGCTATTGTCTTTGCCGATCGACTCTCAGCGAAAGTGGTAAAGCACTGGAATTGTTTGACTCTCAATCTTCTAATTCATTCAAGAAATTATGGTGCCCATCTCTAAACTGTATACTGATTTGATCCTCTGAACACGCAGTAATACCAACGATAGAGTGGGTTATATTCACAGAAACTAAGGTATCCGGTAAGATGTATGACGTTGTAGAAATTGGTAACGTTCTCAAACGGATCGGTGATCTACTTTAATATTCGACCAGTGAATTATGGTGTCCATTGCCAATACGGTTCAGCCGATTTACTACTGATATACCTGGTTTGACTCTCGGAATCACAGGATAGGTGGAGATATGGACACATCCGTTCGACTCACAAAGAGTGTGGTAACATTTACGCGACGGTATAAACATAGATCTTCTAAATCATACATGAAGATAAGGCGCGCGCCACTAGGATGTATTCTAATATGTTTCTCTGAACACGAAATAATACTCAAAATTTTGCGGGTTAGCTTCTCAAAGGCAAGGGCTTCTCTGAAATGCTTGACTGTATAGCAATAAGTAAGGTTTTACAACGGTTTGGTTTTGTGCTTTAATATTGATACCATGAATTAAGGTGTCTTTTGCCAATACTGATCAGGGGATTTATTCCCGGATTACCTGGTTGTACTCCCGGAATTGCATGATAGGTGTGGCTGTGGACATAGCCGTTCGACGTTTAAAGAATATGGTAACGTTCTTCGACCGTTTGAACCTCGATTTTGCGATTCGTACCTGAAATTAAGGTGCCCGCACAATAAAATATATTTGCAATGTGTTTCCTTAAACACGACGTTATACTATAGATAGAGCGGGGTAGCTTCTCGGAAGGCAAGGCCTACGCTAAAATGGACTTCTACATATTAACGTGTAACGTTCTGCATCGGTTTGACATTGTACTTTACTATTCATATCGTGAATGAAAATGTCTTTTGCAAATACTATTCAGTGCATTTTCGCCCGGAAAACCTGGTTTGAATTTCGGAATCACAGGATATGTGATGCTACTAACGTAGCTGTGCAACTCTCAAGGAATGTGATACCGTTCTCAAACAGTCCGACTTCCGATTTTTCCGATTATTCATATATGGAAATATGGTGTGTGTCGGCTAAAGTGTTTAATAATTCTTTTCCGAGTACACTAAGCAAGACACATGAAACAGCTGGTTATGTTTTTGGAACATAGGGCCTTCGGTAAGAAGTTTGACTGCATACAAGTAGGTAGCGCCCTGCAACGGATTGACTCTGTACTTTGCTATTTAAACCGTGAGTTAAGTTGTCTATTGCTAATACTGTATAACGAATTTACTTCCGGATTCATTGGTTCCACTTTCGGATTCACAAGACAAATGTAGCTATTGATTCAGCCGTTCGACTAACAAACGAAGTGATAAAGATATCGAAAGGCTTGACCCTCGATCTTCTGATTCGTACAAGAGGTTAAGTTGACCGTCACAGATATGAAGACTAATTTCTTTCTCTGAACACGAAGTTATACTCTCGACGATGCGGGTGACGTTCGCGGAAGGTACGGCATTTGGTAACACGTTCGACCTTAGGACAATTGGTAACGTTCACAAACGGTTTGACGCTTTACATTAATATTGATACCTTGAAATAAGGTGTCAATTGCCAGCACCCTTCAGCAGATGAGGACGGGTATTGCCTGATATGACTCTTGGTATCACAGGATAGGTGAACCTTTTGACCTAGCCGTTCGGCTCTCAAAGAAGTTATTGTGTTAGCCGTTCGAAACTCAAGGAAGGTTGACACATTCTCGAACGGTTTGACCCTGGTTCTTCTAATTCATTCACGAAGATAAGTTGCCCGTCGCTGAAGTAAGCAGTAATTCCTTTTCCTAAACACGAAGTTATACTCACCATGTGGCGGATCAGCTACTCGGATGGTAAGGATTTCAGTAAAACGTTTGACACTATGCCAATTCGTAACGTACTACAACGGTTTGACTCTGGAGATTAATGTTTGTAGCGTGATATATGGTGTATGATGCCAATACTGTTCAGCGGATTTTCTCCAGGAATACCTGGCATGACTCTCGGTACTACAGGAAGGTTCATTCTATTGACTCAGCCGTTCTATCCTCATAGAAGCTGGTTACGTTGTCGAACGGTCTGACCATCGAACTTCGATTTCTGTCATGACATTATTGTTCCCATCACTAAAATGTATACTAATTTGCGTCTCTGAACACGAAGTATTACTCTCGACACAGCGGGCTAGCTTCTCGGAACGTAAGGCCGGCTATAAAATGTTTGAACCTTCCCAGTAGGTAGCGTTCTACAATGGTTTGTCTCAGTACTTTAATGTTAAGGCGTGATTTAAGGTGTCTATGCCAATACTATTTAGCGGATATACTCCCGGTATACTTGGTTCGTTTCTCGGAAACGAAAGATAAGTGTAGCTATTGACTTAGCCGTTCGTCTGTCAGAGAAAGTGGTTACGTTCCCGACAGGTTTTACCCTCGACCTTCTAATTCATACATGAACTTAAGATGACATTACTTTAATGTATACTAATGTGATTCTCTAAACACCAAGTTATACTCTAGATACGGTGCGTTAGCTCCTCGGACTGTAAGGCATTGGGTAAATTGTTTGACTCGGTAGGAATTGGTAAAATTCTCATATGGTGCGACGCTCTATTTTAGTATTCAGTCCGCGGATTAAGATATCTATTGCCAATACTGTACAGCGTATTTACTCCCGGCATAACTCCGTTGACTTTCTGAATCACTGCATATATGAAGCTTTTGACTTAGCCGTTTGATTCTCAAAGAAGCTGGTTACGATGTCGAACGGTCTGACCATCGAACTTCGATTTCTGACATGGCATTACTGTGCCCGTTACTAAAATGTATACTAATTTGCGTCTCTGAACACGAAGTATTACTCTCGACACAGCGGGCTAGCTTCTCGAATGTTAGCTATTGATTAAGAGGAATGACTTTATACCAATCGGTATCAATCTCCGACGGATTGACGGCCTGCATCAATATTGAAACCGTGAATTAAGGTGTCGATTGCCAATAGTGTTCAATGGATTCATTCCCGGAGTGTCTGGTCTGACACTCGGAATCACAGGCATGGAGAATCTATTGACTGAGTGGTTCGACTATCGAAGAAAGTTAAGATGTCTTAACATCTGTTAAGATGTCTACTAATTTGTTTCCGTGAACGGTAAAAATGATACCTGCTACAGCGGATAAGGATCTCCAAGGGTAATGTGGTAGGTAAAAATTCTTCATTATTAAAGTTGGTAATGCTCTCCAACGGTGTGACTGTGTACTTTGATATTCATACCATGAGTTAATGTGTCTCTTGCCAATAATGATCAGCGCATTGACTCTCGGACTCATAGCAACATGAAGCTATAGGCTTAGCAGCTTGACTCCCAAAAAAGGTGCTAACGTTCGCCGAACGGTTTGTCCCCCGATCTCCTAATTCATAGATGAAATTAAGGTGTCCAGCACTAAATGTGTACTATTTTGCTTCTCTTACCGCGAAGTTATACTATCGATACAGCGAGTTATCTTCTCGGAAGTTTCGGCCGTCGGTAAAAATTTATGCTCTATACCAATAGGTGACGTTGTACAACTGTCTGTCTCTGTACTTTAATATTTACACCGGGAAGTAGGGTATATAATGTCATTCCGTACAGAGGATTTATTCCTGGAATACCTGGTTTGACTCTCGCAAGCACAGGATATGTGAAGTTACTGACTTGGCCGTTCGACTTTCAGAGAAGCTATTGTGTTAACTGTTCGAATCTCAAGGGAGGTTGTCACATTCTCGAACGGCTTGACACTGGATCTTCGAATTCACATATGATAATAAGGTGACCGACACTAAAGTGCATACGAATTTGCTTCTCCGAACGCGAAGTTATGCTAACGATGAAGCGGGTGAAGTTCGCGTATTGTTCGGCCTTCGGTAAAACGGTTCACTTTATAACATTTGGTAACGTTCGCAGACAGTTTGACGCTCAATTTTAATATTCGATCAGTGGATTAAAGTGTCTATTGCCAATACTGTTCAGCTGATGTAACGCAGGAATACCTTGTTTCACTTTCCGGATCACTGTGTAGCTGAAGCTATTGACTTTTCCGGTCGTCTCTCACAGAAGGTGGTAACGTTCTCGAAACCTTGGGCCCTCAATCTGCGATTTCATTCAGGTAATCAAGGTGCCTGACACTAAAACGTATACTCATTTGTTCCTCTGAATATCTTGGTACACTCTCAACACAGTGCATTATGCTTTTGGACTGTAAGGCCATCAATAAAGCGATTGACTTTATATCAACTGGAAACGATCTCAGTCGGTTTGCCGTTATACAGTATTATTCAAACCATGAATTATGGGGTCTATTGCAAATACAATGCAGCGGATTGACTCCCAGAATAGCTGATTTGACAATCGGAATCATAACCATAGGTGACGCTACTGACTCAGCCGTTCGTCTCTGAACGAGAGTGGTAACGATCTGGAAATGTTTGACCCACGATCTTCCAATTCATACATAAAAAAGGCGTGCGTCTGCTAATATGTCTACTAATATGTTACCCTGAACCCGAAGTTATACCCACAATAGAGCGGGATATTTTTTCGGAAGGTAAGGTATCCGGTACGGAGTATAACGTTAAAGCAATTAGTAACGTTTTCCAGCGGTTTGACTGCGTGCTTTCATATTCACACCGCGAATTGTAATGCCTAATGCCAATACTATACAGCGGGCATACTCCCGGAATAGATGGCTTGACTATTAGAATATTGGAATAGGTGATGCTATTGACATAGCCGTTCTTATCTCAAAGAAGATGGTAACGTTATCGAATGGAATGGTCATTGGCCTTCTAATTAATACTTGAAATTAAGGACCCCCACACTTAAATGTACATTAATTTGCTTCTCTGAACACAAAGTTATGCTCTGGATACAGCGGGTTATTTTCTCCGAATGTAAAGCTTTCGGTAAGATGTTTGATTCTATAGCAATAGGTAACGTTGTACAACCGCTTGACTCTGTACTTCAATACTCATATCGTGAATTAAGGTGTCTATTGCCAACAATGTACTAGGCAGTTACTCCATGAGTACCTGGTTTGACTCAAGGAATCACAGAACAGGTGTAGCAATTGACTTAGCTGTTCGACTCTAAAAGTATGTGGTAACGTTCTCGAAGGGTCTGACTCTCCATTTTGCTACTGATACATGAAAAAAATGTGCCCGTCTCATAAAATTTCGATTAATCTGTTTCTGTAAGCAGTAAGCAAGGCACTCGCAAGATCGGGTTAGATTCCCCAAAGGCAATGAATTCGGTAAATAGAATGACATTATACGAAGTGGTAATGTTCTCCAACGGTTTAACTCTCTACTTCAGTATTCGAACCATGAGTTAAGGTGTCCATTGCCAAAACTGTTCCGCGGTTTTACACCCGGTATACCTAATATGATGATCGGAATCGCAGGATGGGTGATGCTATTGATTGCCGTTCTACACCCAAAGAACGTGGTATAGATATCTGACGGATATTCTCACGTTTTTGAAATTTATAGATGAAAATGTAGTGCCTGCCTGCCAACATATCTACTAGTTTGTCTCCGTGAATATTAAGCATGACACGCGCTACAGCAAGTAAGGTTCTCGGATGGTATGGTACTCGGTAGAAAGAATGGCTTTTACAGAATAGGTATCGTTCTGCATCGTTCTGACGCATTACTTTAATATTCAAACTGTGAGTAAAGGGTTCCATTGACAATTCTGTTCTGCGGATTCACTCCTGGTATTTCTAGCTTGATTCTAGGAATCGCAACTGCTAATGAAGCTGTTGACTCTGCCGTTCGACATACAAACAAGGTGAAAACATTCTCGGATGGATTGATACTCCATCTTCCTGTTTCTACGTAACAATAAAGTGTCCGCC
This sequence comes from Euglossa dilemma, assembly GCA_002201625.1. Classification (NCBI taxonomy): domain Eukaryota; kingdom Metazoa; phylum Arthropoda; class Insecta; order Hymenoptera; family Apidae; genus Euglossa; species Euglossa dilemma. The sequence goes on from NIJG01001838.1 coordinate 15,183, forward strand.
TGCTAAAAGCTCTACTAATTCGTTCCTGTGAACCCGAAGCAAGACAATCGCTACGGCGGTTTGAGAACTCGGAATGTAAGGTATAGTTTAAGAAGAATGACTTTATAGCAACTGGTAACGTCCAGATAGCGGTTTCACGCTCTACTTCATTAGTCAAACTGCGAACAAAGGGGTCCATTGCGAATACTGTTATATACTGTTAATACCGTTGATATACTCCTGATGTACCCAGTGTGACTCTCGCAACCACAGGATAGGTGAAGCTATTGTGTTAGATGTGCGATTTCACAAAGAAGGTGGTAACGTACTGGAAATGTTAGCCTCTAGATCTTCTCATGCATACATGAAATTAAGGCACCGATACTATAATGTATACCAATCTGTATCTCTGAACACGAAGATGTACTATCGATACAGCAAGTTAAGTTCTCGGAGGGAAAGGTCTACGGTAAAAAATTTGATCCTATACCAGTAGGTAGCGTTCTACAACGGTTTGTCTCAGTAATTTAATATTAATACCGTGAATTAAGGTGTCTATTGCCAATACTGTTCAGCGAATTTACTCCCGGAGTACCAGGTTTGAATCTCAGTATCACATAATAGGTGACCTTATTGACTTACCTGTGCCGTCACTAAAATGTATACTAATTCGCTTCTCAGAGCACGATGTAATACCATCGATACAGCGCCTTAGCTTGTCGGATGGTACTGCCTTCGGTAAAACGTTGAACATATGCGGATGCGAAACGTTCTGGAACGGTTTGGCGCCCGATATTTAAATCCATCCATGAGGTTATGGTTTTTCATCTGTTACAAATGCCTACATATTTGTTTAGGGGAATATTATGTTATTATTTCGTTTCAGCGCAATACGCTCTGGGAAGGCAAGGTATTCATGAAAATGTTTGTCCCCATTCTATATTGTAACGTCCTCCATCGGCTTGAATCTTCACTTTAATATCCATGCAGTGAAATTAAGTGTCCATTGCCATTACACTACAGCGGGTTTACTCCTGATATACCTGATGTGACTCTCGGACTCACAGGATAGGTAAAGCTGTTTTCTTAGATGTGCGTTTCTCACTGAAGGCGGTATCGTTCTGGATCGGTCCGCCTATCGATCTCCTCATTCATATATAACAATACGGTGAGCATCTCCTGTAATGTCTACTAATTTGTTTCCGTGGACATTAAGCATGACAAACGCTATAACTGACAGAGTTCTCGAAATATAAGGTTTTGTTTAAAAAGAATAGCTTCTTACCAATAGGTATTTTTTTCCGACGGTTTGACTCGCAACATTATTATTCATGCTGAGAATCATGGTGACTATTGCCAATATTGCTCAGCGCATATACACCTAGAATACTTGGTCTGACTCTCGCAATCAGAGGACAGGTGATCCTGTTGAATTAGATGTGCGAATTTCAAAGAAGGTGGGGTCGTTCTCCAACGGTTAATATCTCGATTTTGATATTCATACAGAAAAATGTGGAGCCCGTCCGCAGAAATGTCTACTGATTTGTTTTCGTGAACAATAAGCAAGATAGATATTAATTCAGCCGTTCGAGTCTCAGAGAAGTAGGTAACGTTCTCTAACGGTTTAATCCACGATCTTGAATTCACATATGAAATTTAAGGTTCCCGTCGCTTAAATGTATAATAATTTGCTTCTCTGCACACGAAGTTATTTTCCCCATACAGCGGGTTAGCTTCTCGAACGGTAAGGCCTTCGGTAAATCGTTTGACTTTATATCAATTGGTAGCGTTTTCAAACGGTTGGACGCTCTACTCTAATATTCAAACCGTGAATTAAAGTGCTTATTGCCTAAACTCTACAGCTTAATTACTCCTGGAATACCAAGCTTTTCTCTCGGAATCGCAGGATAAGTGATGCTATGAACTTAACTATTCTATTCTCAATCAAGGTGGTAACGATTTCAATCGGTTTGGCTCTCGACTTTGATATGTATTCATGGAAATGTCGTGTCCGTCTGCGAATATGTTTAGTAATTTGATTGCGTCTGCAATACGCAAGGTTCTCACTACAGCTGGCTAGGTTGTCGGAAGGTATGGAATTCGATAAAAAGAATGACTTAATTCGAATTGATAATGTCCTACGTCGGTTGAACTCTCTACTTTAATATTCATACCGTGAATTAAGGAGCCTATTGCCAATACCGTTCAACAGATTTACTCCCGGAATTCCTAGTTTGACTCTCGGAATCTATGGATAGGTGAAGCTTTCACTTAGCCGATCGTCTCTCACACAAGGTGGCAACGTTCTCGAGGTGTTTAACGCTCGATCTTCTACTTCACTCATGCAGTTATAGTGCCCGCCAATGAAGTAAATACTAACTTCTTTCTCTGAACACGTAGTTATATTATTGATGAGGCCGGTGACATTCGCGGAATGTAAGGCTTTCTGTAGTAGGTTTGTATCTGTACCAGTGGGTAACGATCTACAACAAGTTGACGGTCTACTTTAATATTCATACCGAGAATTAAGGTTAAGCTTAGTGTGAATTAGGTGAGTGTACGCTTGTGGCATTATTTTGATAAACTAATTGTTATTTTTTATGATTGTCAGTATACGCACCGACGCTGTTTGAGCGACACGACTGGCGAGATTTTGTTGCTGCGATCGGTAGATTGGAGCGACACTACTCGATGGTCCTCGTTAATTAATATAACCCTGATTTTGTACCGTGTGCTTTTTTCCCAATTTTCCATTTATTTTTGCATACTGTAATTTACTGTTATGATAATCTCGATTTTTTTCAAAATTGCAGTCGTTAGTTTAATGAATTGTATTTCGTAGTAAAAGTGTCGTTGCAATTAGTTGAGCGAACATATGTTATACGTTAAACATATTGTTATTTTATGTAATATTCGGTATACGCACCTACGCTGTATGATACGGTACGACTGGCGATGTTTTGTAGACGCGTGCGGCAGATCAGTGCAACACTACTGTATTATCTTCGTTAATTTCTCTAACCATGATATTGTACCGCACGCATACTATCCCAGTCTTCCATTTATAAATGCATACTGTAATTTGGTGTACTGATATTTTCGATTTTTTTTTTAATTTTAAATTTTTATTTTAAAAAATTGTATTCCGTAGTGAAAGTGTCAACGTAAATTGGTGAGCGTACTTTTCGAACGATATTTTCGTATGCTTTTTGTTGTTATATATGATTGTCTATATATATACCTACGCTGTTTGGGCAAAACGACTGTGAGGGCTTGTAGTAGCGTACGGCAGAACGAAGCGGCACTACTGGACGCTCTTCGTTAATTTCATTAACCACAACATTGTACGGTGTTCATTCTAACACAGATTTCTCTTTTTTTACAGATACTACAATTTACTGTTATGATGTTTTCGATTTTTTTCAAAGTTTCCAATTTTAAGTTTTAAAAAATGTATTTTTTTACGAAAAATGCCCTCAAATTAGTAGGGTGTACATTTAAGATAATATGTTGTTAGACTGGATGATATTATATATAATTGCCTACATACGTACCTATGCTGCCGGTGCGGCACAACTGGAGTGGTCTTGTAGTTACATTCGGTAGGTTGGTGTAACACTGCTAGATGGTTTTCGTTAATATTTTGAGCCCTAACTTTGTACCGAATGCATACTTTTGTAGCTTTCTATTTACTTATTCATACTGTTATTCAATGTTATGATAATTTCTATTCTTTTCATAATTTCCAATTTTAAATATCAAAAATTTGACTTTGGAAGAAAAGTCTCTTTGTAATTAGTTGCGTGCACGTATATTACAAAATTTTGCTAAATTCGTGGTTATTTTATATGATTGTCTGTATATGTACCATCGCTGCCGAAGCGCCACGTCTGTAGTGGACATGTGGTTGCGTTCGGCAGATCGGATCGAAACTTCTGTATGACCTACATTAATTTCTTTATCCATAATACTGTACCGTATTCATTCCTTCGTAGTATACGATTTCTTTATACAAACCGTAATTTAGTGTTATGATATTTACGCTTTTTTTTCAAAACTATGAATTTCTAATTTCAAAAATTGTATATCTGCGTAAAAGTGCTTTTCGAATTAGTTTAGCTGTTTTTCGTGACAATACCTGTTAAGCTTGTTGTTATTTTATACGATTGTCCGTATACGCACCTACGTTGTCGGAACGACACGACCGGCGAGGTTTTGTATTTGTGTACGTCAGAACGGAGCGACACTACTGGATGGTCTTCGATAACGTTTTAAAATTGATTTTGTTCCGTAAGAATTTTTTCCGGTTTTTTCATTTATTTGTACATACTGCAATTTACTGTTACGATATTTCCGACTTTTTTCAATGTTTTCAATTTCTAGTCATAAGAATTGTATTTCTTACCGAACGTGTCTTCAGAATTAGTTGAGCGATATTTCATACCACAATTTTGTTATGCTTACTGTTATTTTATATGATTGACGGTATACGTTCCTTCGTTCTGGGATCAACACGACTGAGGAGGTCTTGTTGCGTACGGCAGAACGGTGCGACAATGCTGGATTGTCTTGCATAATTTTGTTATCCTTGATTTTGCGCCGCATGCATTGCATCCCAGTTATCCATTTATATGTACAGACTGTAATTTACTGATATGATATTTTCTATTTTTATCAATATTTTCAATTCTAAGTTTAAAAGATTGTATTTCTGGGTAGAAGCGCCTTTGGAATTATTTGAGTGCACGTTTATGGCATTATTTTGTTAAGCCTGATGCCATTTTATATGATTGTCCGTATATGTACCTTCACTGCAGGAGCAACACGTCTGGCGAGGCAATGTAGTTGCGTATGGCAAAATGGAGAGCACTACGGGATAGTCTTCGTTAACTTCACTAACCTTGATAGTATGCCGTATGCACACCTTCGCTGTTTACTGTTTGTTTGTACACAATGTAACTTACTGTTATGGTACTTTAGATTTTTTTCAGTATTGTCTTACAATGTACCGAAAGCAACTGCATGACCACGCCAGTCGTCTCGCTCCAGAAACATAGGTATATATATATATATACAATCACATACAACAAAAACAAATTTAACAAATTATTGTAATAAATGTACACTCCACTAATTCCATAGACTGTCGCAAAGAAATTAAATTTTTAAATTTAAAAATTTGGATATTTCGAAAGAAATCGAAAATATCATACCCACAAATTAGAGTATCTAGAAATAAAGAGAAAACTTTGAAAGAATGCATATGATATAATATTAAGGTTATAGAAACTAACGAGGACCATAGAGTAGTGGCACAACAATTTACCGAACGCTACTGCAAGACAACTCTATCCCTGTCGCTCCGGCAGAGTAGGGACGTGTGTGACCAGTCATACAAAATGACAATGTGTTCAACAAAATATTGCCATATTCGCACACTCAACTAATTCCATAAACGTTTTTGTTGTGAAATACTGTTTCTTGAAATCAAGAATGAAAATTTTGAAAAAAAAATAGGGAAAATATCATGACATTAAAACACACGATGTATAAATGAACGAAAAGGAAGGGAAAAATGCGTACTTTACAAAATCATGGTTAAAACAGTAATTATTGATGGCCCACTGGTTGTACCAGTACGCCCTGCCGTACACAACTACAAGAGCTCGCCAGTCGTGTCACTCCAGCAGCCTGGGTACGTATACATAAAATAAAATAAAATAACAACATTTTTAACAAAATATTGCCATAGACGTATACTCAACTGATTACAAAGACACTGTAGTGTAAAAAAGATGTACTTGATAGCACAATTATAATATTGAAAAAAAAACTAAAATATAATGACAGTAAATTACAATATGTATAAATAAATGTGAGACTGGAAAAACACGCATACGGTTCATAATCACGGTTATAGCAGAAATTAACGAAGATCATCAAGTAGTGCCACACCGTACAGCCGTACGCAAATACAAGACCTCGCCAGTCATGTCGCTCCGGCTGCATGGGTACCTATACAGGCAATCATTCAAAATTACAATATTATTAACAATATATTGCCATTAACGTTCACTCAACTAACTCCAATTGCACTTTTACAAAGAAGTAATGTCTTTTAAAATTAAAATTGAAAAATATGAATGGAATCGGATAAATCATAACAGTAAATTAGAGTATGTAGAATTAAGAGGCACATGTGAAACGTGCATACGGTTCAGAATCATGTTTAAAGCAGAAATTATCGAAGAACATCTAGTAGTGACACTCCGTTCAACCTTTCGCACCAATATTACCACGCCAGCCGTGTCGCTCCGGCAGCGTGGGTACGTATACAGAAAATCATGTAAAATAACAATATTTTTTACAAAATATTGCCGTAAGCGTACACTCATCTAAGAACATAGGCACTGTTGCTATCAAATACAGTTTTCTAAACTAAACTTTGAAGATTTTGAATTATATCGAAAATATTATGTCAGTAAACTACGGTATGCATAATTAACAAGGAGACTGGGAAAAAATGAATACCGAATAAAATCATGGTCATCAAAATTAAGGGAGACCATCCTGTAGTGCCACCCTGCCCTGCGGTACGCAACTACAAGACCTCGCTAGTCGTGTCGCTCCGGACGGGTGGGTACGTATACAGATAATGTTATCAAAGAACCGTATGATTAACAAGATATTGTCATTCCGTATATACAACTAATTACAACGGCACTATTGCCGAGAAATGCAGTTTTATAAACTAAAGATAGACAATTTTGCAAGAAATCGAGTATATCATAGCAGTAAATTACAGTATGTATAAATAAACGGGAGACTGAAGCATCATGCATACCGTACAAAATCATGACAAAAGAAATTAATGTAGTCCATCCAGTAGTGCCACGCCTCCGTGCTGAACGCAACTTCGAGACCTCGCCAGACGTGTCGATCCTGAAGCGTGGGTATATGTAGTGACAACCATATAAAATATAACAATAAACGTACACTCAACCGATTCCAAAGGCACTTTTGGTAGGAAATACAGTATACTACACTAAAGATTGAATATTTTGAAACAAGTCGAAAATATCATATCAGTAAATTACAGTAGGTATGTATAAATGAGAGACAGAGAAAATATGCATACGGTTCAAAATCGTGGATAAAGCAAAACTTAGCGAAGCCCATCTAGTAGTGCTGTACGCAAATACAAGACCTCGCCAGTCGTGCCGCTCGGGCAGCGTGGGTTCCTGTACAGGCAATCATATAAAGTAAGAACATTCTTAACAAAAAATTGCCATAAACGTAGACTAAACTAATTCCAAATGTACTTTTGCTTAAAAACTCTGTTTTATAAACTTAAGATTTAATATTTTGAAAAAAAAATCGAAAATATCATAACAGTAAATTACAGTATGTATAATTAAAAAAATGGAATTTAGAAGGGGAGCGAAAAAAGGAAAAAAAATTGGAATTTAATAAATCTGATATGATATTTCCTGTTTTTTGTTGTTGTTGTAATTTTTGCATGACCTACACAAGTATGAACGAGCACCTATCCCCATCCCGAGAACACAACAGATGCTTTCCCGAACCTAATCCGTCGGGTACATGTCGGAC
>NIJG01001841.1:0-14547 GCA_002201625.1 Euglossa dilemma
TATACAGTCATTCTTTTTACCGAACACATTACATTCCTGGATCCTAACCCGCTGCAGAGCGTGACATGCTCAGTGCTCACGCAAACAACTGAGTAAACATTATTGCAGAAGTACACCTGGTTTTAATACATGAATTAGAAAATCGTGTGTCAAACCGGTCGATATCCTTGTCACCTTCTTTGAGAGAAGAACGGCTCAGTCAATAGCTTCACCTACCCTGTGGTTCCGAGTACCACACTAGGTATATCAGGAGTCAATCTGCTGTACAGTAATGGCAATGGACACCTCAATTCACGGTTTCAATACTAAAGTAGAGGGCGATACCTGTTTACAAAGTTTCCACATACTATAATGTCAAACGTTTTACCGAATATCTCACCCTCCGAAAACCTAATACGCTGTATCGACTGTATACCATCGTGATCAGAGATACAAGTTAGTATACATTATAGTTACGGGCACATTAATTTCATGTATCAATTAGGAGATCTTGCATCAAACCGTTCGAGAACGTTACCAACTTCATTGACACACGAATGGCGTATTCTATAGCTTCAAAATTTCTTGTGACTCCNCTAAAGTAGAGGGCGATACCTGTTTACAAAGTTTCCACATACTATAATGTCAAACGTTTTACCCAATATCTCACCCTCCGAAAACCTAATACGCTGTATCGACTGTATACCATCGTGATCAGAGATACAAGTTAGTATAGATTATAGTTACGGGCACATTAATTTCATGTATCAATTAGAAGATCTTGCATCAAACGGTTCGAGAACGTTACCAACTTCATTGACACACGAATGGCGTATTCTATAGCTTCAAAATTTCTTGTGACTCCGAGAGTCAAACCTGGTATTCCAGGAGTAAATCCGCTGAACAGTATTGGTAATGGACCCGTTAATTCACGGCATGGATATTAAAGTGCAAAGCCAAGCCGCAGCAGAACGTTACTTATTACTACAGAGTTAACTTCTTATGGACGGCATACCATCCGAGAAGCTAACCAGCACTATCGAAGTTATAACTCCGTGTTCAGAGAAGCAAATTAGTACACATTATAGAGACGGGCATCTTAATTTCATGTATGATATGTAAAGATCGAGGGTCAATTCCAGCGAGACCGATTCCACCTTCTTTGAGGACCGATCAGCTAAGTCAACAGCGACACCAACCCTGTGATTTCGAAAGTCAAACCCGGTATGCCGGGTGGAAATCCGTAGCACAGTTTTGGTCCTAAACACCTTAATTCACGGATTGAATATTATAGTGGAGTGTCCAATCGTTTGCGAAAGTTGCCGGTTGGTATGTACAAATTCATTTTACGAAATGCCTTACCTTTCGAGAACCTAACCCGCTGTAGCGAGTGTCTTGATTGATGTTGAAGGAAACAAATTAGTAGAAATGATAGCAGCCGGGCACCGCATATTCATGAATAAATGACAACATTGTTAGTCAAACCGTTAAAAAACGATACCACCTTCTTCGCGAGTCGAACGCCTAAGCCAGAAGCTTCACCTATCCTGCAATTCCGAGAGTTAAACCTGGTATCCTCGGAATAAATCAGTATTGGCAATAGACTCCGTAATTCACGGTTTGAATATTAACGTAGAGCATTAAACCGTTTGAGAGCGTTACCGAATGGTATAAAGCCAAACGTGTTACCGAAGACCATATCCGACGTGTACCTATTCCGCTGACTCGACAGTATAAACTCGTGTTCTGGGAAATAGGTTAGTATACATTTTAGTGACGGGCACCTTAATGTTATGTATGAATTAGATCTAGTGTCAAACCATTCCAGAAAGTTACCACCTTGCTTAAGAGTCGAACGCCTGAGTCAATAGCTTCAGCTACCCTGTGATGCCGTAGTGTAAAACTTGGTATGCCAGGAGTACATTCGCGTTGCAGTATTGGCAGTAGACACCTCAAATCAGGCTGTGAATATTAAGGTTGCGAGTCAAACCGACGGTCAACATTACAGGTTGGTGTAAAGTTACTCTTTCTACAGATTACCTCACCGACCGAGAACATAATCGCTTGCAAGGAGTGTCCTGCTTAGTGTTCACTGAAACAAATGAGTACTCATATTAGTAACGGGATCCGTAATTTCATGAATGAATGAGAAGAGTGCGAGGCAAACCATTCCAGAACGTTACCACCGTCTTTCAGAATCGCACATGTATGACAATTGCTTCACCTATACTGCGATTCCGACAGCAAAACCAGGTATCCCAGGAGTACATCCGCCGAACATTATTGGCAATGGATACCATTATTCACAGTTTTTATACCAAAGTAGAGCATCAAGATGTTTGAGATCGATACCAACTGCTATAACGTCATACGCCTTACCGGATACTTTACCTTCCGAGAAGATAAGCCACTGTATCGTGGGTATAACCGCCTGTTCACAGACACAAATTAGTATTCCTGCTATTGACGAGCACCTTAATTTCATGCGTGAATTAGAAGATCGAGCGTCAAACCTAGGGAAAACGTTACCAATTAGTATAAAGTCAAACGCTTTACTCAATGCCAGACCTTCCGAAGAACTAATCCGCAGTATCGAGAGTATAACATCGAGATCGGAGACATAAATTACTATACATCATAGTAACGGGCACCTTAGTTTCTCCTATGAATTAGAGTATCGAGGGACCAACCGATCCAGATCGTTCCCCCCATCTTTGGGAGTCAGGGTTCTATGTCAATAGCTCCACCCATTCAGTGATTCCGATAGCCAAATCAGTTATTCCGCGAGTGAATCAGCTGTACACTATTGAAAATAGTGGCCTTAATTCAGGGTATGAAAATTAAAGACAAAGGTCAATTCTTCGGGGAACATTTCCAATTGTTGTAAACAGAAACTCGTTACCGAATGGTTTACGGCCCGATAAGCTGAAACCCCGGATGAAGAGTATTACTTCGTGGTTGGAGAAACACATTAGTATAAATTTTAGTGACAGCACTTTTAGTTCAGGTATGAACTAGAATATCGATGGTCAAACCGTTCCAAAACGATACCGCCGTCTGGGAGGGACGAATGGCTAAGTCAAGTGCTTTACCTATCCAGTGATTCGGTGATTGAAACCAGATATACCTGGACTAAACACCCTGAACAGTACTGCGTATAGACAACTCAATTCACGGTTTGACCATTAAAATGCAGCTTCAAACCATTGACAACGTTACCAATTTGAATAAAGTTATACGTTTTACAGAAGACCTTAGCGTCCGCGAACCTCACCCGCTCCATCGAGGGTATAACGAAGCGTTCAGAGGATCAAATTAGTAAACATTATTGTAACGGAGACCATAATTTCATTATGAACATGAAGATCGAGAGTCAATCCGATCGAGGACGATGCCACATTCTGTGAGATACGATTCGCTAAGTCAACAGCGTCATACATCTAGAGAATCAGAGAGTCAAACCAGGCATCACTGGAGTAATTCCGCTGAACAGTGTTGGCAATAGGTAACTTAATTCACGGTTTGAATGGTAAGGTAGAGCGTTAATCCGATTGAACGCATTGCCAACTGGTGTAACGTCAAACACTTTACCAATGACCATACGTTCGAAGAAGCAAGATGACCGTTTCGAGAGTATAATTTCTTGTCCAGAGAAAGAAATTAGTGTTCAGTTCAGTGACGAGCACCTTAACTTCATGTACGAATTAGAACATCGAGGGTCAAACCAGTCCAGAAGGTTACCACCCGCGTTGAGTGTCGATCGGATAAGTGAATAGCTACACATATCCTGTGATTCAGAAAGTTAAACCAAGTATTCCAGGTGTAAGTCCGCTGAAGAGAATTGGCTATGGGCACCATAATTCACGGTTATAATGATTAATGAACAGAGTCACGCCTACCTACAGGTACACAGCCAATCTTTCTACACAAGGCCTTACCTTCCGCGAACCTATCCCTCATTATCGAGGGTATAACTTCTTGTTCAGGGAAACAAATTAGTAGACATTTTAGTGACAGGCACCTTAATTTCATGTATGAAATAAAATTTCGGGGGTCAAACCGATCGAGAATGATGCCACCTTCGATGACAGGTGAGGGGCTAAGTCAATAGCATCATTTTTCCTGTGATTCCGAGAGTCTAACCAGGCATTCAGGGAGTAAATCAGCAGTACTGTATAGGCATTAAAGCGCTATTTCCCTCTATAGATATTAAAGTACAATGTCAAACCGATGTAGAACGTTACGTATTGGTATATAGTCAAACGATTTACCGAAGACCGTACCCAACGAAAAACAAACCCTCTGCATCGTGAGCAAATGTTCGTGCTCACAAAAGGAAACTAGTAAGCATTTTAGGCACGGGTATATTAATTTCATGTAGGAATCAGTATATCCATGTTCAGAACGTTACCACCATCTTAGAGAGTTGTTCGGCCAAGTCAGTAGCCTCACCTATCTGCGATTATGAGAGCCAAACCAGGTATTCTTTGCGTAAATCCGCTGAACGGTATTGCCAATCGACACCTTACTTCATACTATGAATACGACAGCAGAGAAATAAGGCGTCGGCGAACATTGCCAATTCGTTGAAAGTCATTCCTGTTACCGAATACCTTACCATCCAAGAACCTGACCATCTGAACAGAGCGTCTTGCTTATCGTTCACTGAAACAAATTAGTAGACATACCAGCAGAGAAGCACCACATTTTCATGAATAAATATAGTAATCGAGAGACAAACCGATTGAGAACAGTTGCCATCATGTTTGAGACCCGAAGGGCTATGTCAATAGCTTCAACTCTCCTGTGTTCCCGTGAGTCGTACCAGGTATTCATGGAGTAAATCCGCTGAACAGTATTAGAAATAGATACCTTAATTTACGGCTCGAGTACTAATGTATAAAGTGAAACCGTTGTAGAACGATACATGTTGCTATAGAGTCCAACTTTTCACCGACGGCCTTTCTTTCCGGGAACAACATCCGCTGCGTCGAGAGTATAACATCGTGTTCAGGAGCTCAAATTAGTAAACATTTTAGTGACGGGGGACTTTAATTTTATTATGAATAAGATGACCAAGGGTCAAACCGCTCGAGAATGTTACCACCATCTTTGAGATTCAAACGGCTAAGACAATCGGTTCATGCGCGCTGTGATTCTGAAAGTCAAACGAGATATTCCCGGAGCAAATGCGGTGTACAATATTTGCAATACATATCCTAATTCACATACTGAATATTAAAATAGAGCGTTACAACGTGATAGATCGTTACAATTGCTGTAAAGTCAATCATTTTTCCGAATGCCTTACCTGCCGAGAAGCTATCCCGCCGTATCGAGAGTATAGCTTCGTGTTTATAGAAACAAGTTGGTATACAATTTAGTGACGGCACCTTATATTCATGGATGAATTGAAATATCGAGTGTCAAAGCGTTCGAGAACGTTACCACATCCTGTGAGAGACGAACGGGTAAGTCAATAACTTCAGCTATACAGTGACTCGGAGGGTCAAAGGAGCTATTTGTGGAGTAAATCCGCTCAACAGTATTGGCAATGGACAGTTTAATTCACGGTTTGATCACTAGAAATGTGGGTCAAACCGTCTGAGATCGTTAGCAATTTAAATAATGTCAAACGTTTTACCGAAGGCCTTACCGTCCCCGACCGTCACACGCATCTTCGAGAGTATAACTTCGCATTCAGAGGATCAAATTAGTAAACATTTTAGTGACGGGGGACATAATGTCATAATGAATATGGAGATCGAGGATCACACAGTTCAGGGGAGTTGCCACTTTCTGAAAGGAACGAACGGCTAAGTAAATGGTTCGAAGTATCCTGCGATTCCGAAAGCCATGCCAAGTATTCCAGGAGTAAATCCGCCGTACATGATTGGCATTTGACATCCAATTTCAGGCTATAGATAATAAGGTAAAGGGTCGAACAGGTGTAGAACGTATCGTATTGGTATATAGTCTAACATTTCCAGAAGGCCTTACCTTACGTAAAACTACCCCCTGTATCGGGAGCGGTACTTCGTATTCACAGAAAGCAATTAGTATACGTTTTAGTCACGGGCACCTCAATTTTGTTTATGAATTAGAATATCCAAGTTCAAAACGCTCGAGAACTTTATTTCTTAGAGAGTGGATCGGCTAAGTCAATAGATTCACCTATCCTGTGATTCTGATTGTCAAATCAGTTATTCCGGGTGTGAATACGCTGTACAGTATTGGCAATAGATGCTTTAATTCACGGTATGAATACAAAAATAGAGCGTCTCACCGCTTGAGAGCATTACCTATTGGTATAAAGACAAACCTTTTACCGAAGGCATTACCATCTGCGGAATTCACCGGCTTCATCGAGAATATAAGTTGGTGTTCACAGAAAGAAATTAGTGTTCATTTCAGTGATGGGCAACTTAACTTTATATACGAATAAGGAGTTCGAGTGTGAAACCACTCGAGGTCGTTGGCACCATATGTTAGAAACGAACTGCTATGTCAATAGGTCCACGTATCCTGTGACTCAAAGAGTCAAACCTGGAATTTCAGGAGTCAATCCGCTGAAGAGTATTGGCAATAGACAGCTTAATTCACTGGACAAATGTTATAGTACACTGTCAAACCATTGTAGGTCGTTCTGAATTGGTATAATGTCATTCTTTATACCCAATACTATACCATCCGTGAACCCAACTCGGCGGAGCCACTGTCCTGTTCAGTTTTTACGAAATCACATTTAGTGGACATTTTAGCAGACAGACACATTATTTTCGTGTATGAATTGGAGAACAGAGCGTAAAACAGTGCGAGATCGTTAACACCTACTTCCGGAGTGGAACTTCTTGAACAATGGCTACACATATCCTGTGATTCCGGGGGCATTCCAGATATTTCGGGAGTCAACACCAATTGCATTATTGCCAGTGAACACGCTAATTCACGGTATGAATATTAATGGACAGTGTCACACCATTGTAGAACGTAACCTATTGCTATACAGTCAAACTTTTTACCGATGGCCTTACGTTCCGAGAAGCGAACCAGCTATACCGACATTTTTTCTCCGTGTTTAGAGAAGCAGATGAATATACATTTTAGAGCCGGTCACATTAATTTCATGTATGGATTAGAAAATCGAGCGTCAAACCGTGCGAGAACGTTTCCACCTTCTTTGAGGATCGATCGGCTAAGTCGATGGCGACACCAACCCTGTGATTCCGAATGTCAAGCCCGGTATGCTGGGTGTAAATCCGCGGAACAGTTTTTGCCCTAGACACATTAGTTCGCGGATTAAATATTAAAGTTGAGAGTCAAATTGTTTGCGAATGTTACTTATTCGTATAAAGTCATGCTTTTTATCGAATACCTTACGTTCCGAGAACCTATCTCGCTGTAGCGAGTGTCTTGCTTGTTGTTCACGGAAACATATTAGTAGACGTGATGGCAGACGTGCACCGCATTTTCACGTATAAATAGCAAAACGAAGAGTCAAGCCGTAAGAAAACGATACCACCTTCTTTGCGAGTCGTACGGCTAAGTCCGTAGCTTCAAGTATCTTGTGATACCGAGAACCAAACCTTGTATTACGGAAGTAAATCCGCTGAAGTGTATTGGCATTACACAAACTTTTTCACGGTAAAGATATTAAAGTTCAGATTCACACCGTCGTAGATCGATACGTATTGGTATAGGGTCAAACACTTCACTGAAAGCCTTGCTTTCGAGAAGCTAACCCCCTGTATCGGGATTATATCTTCGCGTTCAGAGAAGCAAATTAGTATACATTTTAGTGCCGGGCACCTTAACCGCATGTATCGATTAGAAGATCGAGAGTTATACCGTTCGAAAACGATACCACCGTCAGTGGTAGTCCCATTGCTAAGGCGACAGCATCAACTATCCTGTGACTTCGAAAGTCAAATCAATCATTATGGGAGTAAATCCCGTGAATTGTATAGGCAATTGGCACCATAAATCTCGTCATGAACATTTAAGTAGAAAGTCATACTCTCCGAGATCAATACCAATTCGTATAGAGTCTCTCTTTTCACCGAAGGCCTTACCTTCCGAGATCATATCCCGCTGTATCGAGAGTGTAACATCGTGTTCACAGATGGAAATTGTTATACACTTTAGTCACGGTCACCTTATATTCATGTGTGCATTAGCAGCTCGTACTTCAAGCCATCCATGAACGGTGCCACTTTCTGTTAGAGACGAGCGGCTAAGTCAACAGCTTTACCTATCCTGTGATTCTGAGTGTCAAACGATCTACTCCAGGAGTAACTTCCCAGTACTGTATTGTCAATAGTAACCTTAATTCAGGGTTTGAATATTAAGGTACAGAGTCAAACTGTTTGAGAACGTTACCAATGCGTATAACGTCATACTCTTTATCATATACCTTACCTTCCGGGATCATAACGATCGGTATCGTGGGTATAACTTCGTGCTCTGAGAAACAAATTCTTTGGCATTTTACTGACGGGCGCCTTAATATTGTGTATGAATTAGAAGATCGAGGGTCGAGCCGTTCGAGAATGTTGCCCCCTTCAGTTAGAGTCGAACGGCTAAGGCAATATCTTCACCCATCGCGTGATTCCGAGATTCATGAAAGGAATACCGTGAGTAAATCCGTNAATACCAATTCGTATAGAGTCTCTCTTTTCACCGAAGGCCTTACCTTCCGAGATCATATCCCGCTGTATCGAGAGTGTAACATCGTGTTCACAGATGGAAATTGTTATACACTTTAGTCACGGTCACCTTATATTCATGTGTGCATTAGCAGCTCGTACTTCAAGCCATCCATGAACGGTGCCACTTTCTGTTAGAGACGAGCGGCTAAGTCAACAGCTTTACCTATCCTGTGATTCTGAGTGTCAAACGATCTACTCCAGGAGTAACTTCCCAGTACTGTATTGTCAATAGTAACCTTAATTCAGGGTTTGAATATTAAGGTACAGAGTCAAACTGTTTGAGAACGTTACCAATGCGTATAACGTCATACTCTTTATCATATACCTTACCTTCCGGGATCATAACGATCGGTATCGTGGGTATAACTTCGTGCTCTGAGAAACAAATTCTTTGGCATTTTACTGACGGGCGCCTTAATATTGTGTATGAATTAGAAGATCGAGGGTCGAGCCGTTCGAGAATGTTGCCCCCTTCAGTTAGAGTCGAACGGCTAAGGCAATATCTTCACCCATCGCGTGATTCCGAGATTCATGAAAGGAATACCGTGAGTAAATCCGTTGACCAATTATGGCACTAGATACCTTAGTTCACAGTTTGAATACTAAAATAGCGCGTCAAACCGTTTGAGATCGTTACCAATTGCTATAAATTCAAACGTTTTACCGAATGCCTTGCCGTCCGAGAAGCTACCCCGCCGCGTCGAGGTTACAGCTACGTGAATACGGAAACACATTAGTATACAATTTAGTGACGTGCACCTTAACTTCATGTATGAAATTGAAGGTCGATGGTCAAATCGTTCGAGAACATGACCACCTTCCTAGAGATTAGAACATCTGTCACAATAGCTCCGTTGAGAGTCGAACATCCAAGTCAGTAGCTTCACATTTTCTGTGCTTGCGAGAGACAAACCAGGTATGTCGGCAGTACATCCCCTGAAGAGTATTGGCCATACACACCACAATGCACGGTATCAATTTAAAGATACTGCGGCAAACAGCCGGGCAATAGTATCAATTAAAATAAAATAATACTTCTTACCCAATACCTTACCTTCAGAGAACCTAGCCCGCTGCAGCGAGGGTCTAGCTTAATGTTCACGGAAACAAATGAGTTGACTTTTCAGCAGACGGACACCTCAGTTTCACGTATGAGTAGCAACATCGAGTGTCAAACTCTTCGAAAGCATTAGCATCACTTTTGTGCATCGTACTGCTAAGTCAGTAGCCTCACCGACCCTGTTATTTCGAGAGTCAGGCCAGGAATTCCGAGAGACTACCCGCAGTATGGTATAGGCAATAGACACATTTATTCACAGTATAAATTGTAAAGTACACAGTCAACCCGTTGTAGATCATTAGCTTTTGGTATAGGATCAAACATTTTCCCGAAGGCCTTACATACCAAGATGCTAACCCGCTGTATCGTGGATATTATATCGTGTTCAGTGGAACCAGATACAATAAATTTTAATAACGGGCACCTTAGCACTGTGTATGTATTAGAAGATCGAGAGTCAAACCGTTCGAGAGCGTTACATCCCTCCATCAGATTAGAACGAATATGTCAATAGTTGCACCTATCCTGTGATTCCGATAGTGACGTCAGGTACTCCTGGAGTAGATCAGCTGTACATTATTGACCATAGACACCTTAATTCACGGTATAAATATTAAATGAGATGGTCAATCCGCCGGAGAACATTACCAATTGGCATAGAGTTATTCTTTTTACCGAATTCATAACCTTCATAAACCCTAACCCGCTGTAGCGTGTGTCATGCTTAGCGCTCAGAGAAACAAATGAGTAGATATTATAGTAGAAGCACACCCTATTTTCAAACATGAATTAGAATATCCAGGTTCGAAACATTCGAGAACGTTAGCACCTTCTGTGAGAGTCGAACTGATTAGTCAATAGCTCCACCTATCCTGTGATTCGGAGGGACAAGCCGAGTACCCCAGGGGAAAATCCGCTGAACAATATTGGCAGTAGAGACATTATATCACAGTATGAATATTATCTGTAGGGAGTCAAACCTTTTAAGAACGTTGCCAATTTGTATAACGGCATACTATATATCGCATACCTTACCTTCCGGAAACAAACCCCCCGGTATCGTGGATATAACCTCCTGATCAGAAAAACAAATCAATAAACATTTTATTGACGGGTTCCTTAATTTCCTGTATAAACTAGACGGTCGATTGTCAAACCGAACGGGAATGTTACCACTTTCTTTGAGAGTCGCACAGTCACGTCAATAGCTTCAACTATCCTGTGATCCAGCCTGAAATGCCAGATATTCAACTAGTAAGTCCACTGATCATTATTACTAATGGGCACCTTAACTTACGGTTTAAATATAAAAGTACAGAATCCAGACGCTCTAGAACGATTCCTATTGGAATACAGTCACTGTTTTTTTACCAAAGACCTTTCATTCCGGAAACATAACCCGCTGTGTCGAGATTATGTCACTCGTGTCCAGAGCAGCAAATTATTATTCATCTTAGTAACGAGCACCTTAATTTCAAGAATGAATGAGAAGATCGAAAGTCTGACCGTTCGAGACCGTTACATCCATCTACGATATTAGACCGGCTAAGTCAATAGCTTCACCTTTCCTATGATTCCGAGAGTCAAACCAGGTACTGCGGGAGCAAATCCGCAGAAGAGTGTTAGCACTAGACACATCAATCTGCGGTACATACATTGAAGTAGAGAGACCATCCCATGCAGAACATTATCAATGGGTACATAGTCCTCCTTCCGAATGCCTTACCATCGGTGAACCTAACCCGCCGTATCGAGTATATAACTTTGTGTTTAGTGAAACATATTATTTCACATATTAATGACGGAAATCTTATTTAGACGCAGGAATAGAAAAATCACTAGTAAAAGCTTTCGAGAACGTTCCCACATTCTATGAGAGGCGAACGGCTAAGACAATAGCATCACATTTCGTATGACTCGGAAAGTTAAACCAGAGGAAGTGCGGTGAACAGTTTTGGCAATAGACACCATAATGCACGGCTTGAATATTAAAGTAAAGCGTCAAACCGGTTGTGAACGTTACCAATTGCTATAAAGCCAAACATTTTACAGAAGACCTTACCATCCGCGATACTCACCGGCTGCACCGAGAGAATAAGTTCGTGTCCGGAGAACGAAATTAGTATTCACTTCAGTGACTGGCACCTTAACTTCATGTATGAATTACAAGATCGAGTGTAAAAACCGCTCGAGAACATTACAGCCCTCCTTGAGAGACGAATGGATAAGTCAATACCTTCTGCTATTCTGTGATTCATCAAGATAAACCAGGTATTCTGGGAGTAAATCAGCTGAAAAGTATTGCCAATGGACACATTACATCACGGTTTCAATATTATAGTAGAGCGCGAAAATGGTTGAGAACATAATCAGATTGTATAATGTCAAACGTTTTAACGAAGAGCTTACCCTCCGAGGACCTGGCCCGCTGCAACGAGAGTATAACTTCGCGTTCAAAGACAGAAAGTGGTATTCATTTCAGTGACAGGCACCTTATCTTCATGTATGAATCAGAAGATCGCAGGTCAAACCATTTCAGCACATTACAACTATCTGTGTGAGACGTACGGATAAGTCAGTAGCTTCAGCTATTCCGTGATTCCGATAGTCATACCAGGTATCCCGGGAGTAAATCCGCTGAACAGTTTTGGCCATAGGCGCCTTAATTCACGGTTCGACCATTAAAGTAGAGTGGCATACCGTTTGAGAACGTTACCAATTTGCATAACGTCATACTGTTTATCGCATAATTTACCTCCCTGGATCATAACCCGCGGTATCGTGGGTATAGCTTCGTGTTCAGAGAAGCTAGTTTGTCAACATTTCAATGACGGGCAACTTAATTTCATGTATGAACTAGAAGATCTAGTGTCAACCGGCGGAGAACTTTGCAAACATAAGTTAGAGACAATAGCCTAAATCAACAGCTTCACCCATCCTGTGATACCGAAAGGCAAACCAGGTGTTCCGGAAGTGAATCCGCAGAATAGTATTGCAAATAGACACCTTAATTCATGATTTGAATATTAAAGTAGGTCGTCGAACCGTTTGCGATCGTTACAAATTTGTATAAAGTTATACGTATTACTGAAGGCCTAACCTTCAGCGAACTTCACCGGCTTCGTCGAGAGTATAACTTCGTGTTCACTGAAACGAATTGGTATTCATTTCAGCGACGGGGACCATAACTTTATGTATGAATTAGAAGATCGAGCGTTAAACCGGTCGAGAACGTTGCATCCTTCTGCGAGAGACGAAGAGGTAAGTCAATACCCTGCGGTTCCGAGAGTCAAACCGCGGATATCGAGAGTAAATTCGCTGAATGGTATTGACATTGATACACGGTATCAATACTATCGTAGAGTGTCAAACCGTTGTAGATCGTTACCTCTTCGGATAGAGTCAAACATTTTCCGACGGCCTTACATTGCGAGAACCTCACCCGCTGCGTCGAAAGTAAAACATAGTGATCTGAGAAGGAAATCATTATGGATTTCAGTGACGGTCACCTTGGCTTGGAGTATAATTTCGAGGATCGAGTGTCAAACCGTACTAGAAAATTACCATCCTCTTTGAGAATCGAACGGTCAAATCAATGTATTCGCCGATCCTGCAATTGCGAGGGACAAACCAGGTATTCCGGGAGTAACTCCGATGAGCAGTAGTGACGATAGAAATATATTTCACAGATTGAATATTAAAGTTGAGCTTCAAACTGTTTGTGAGGATTATCAATTGGTATAAATTCAAACGTTTTGCCAAAGGCTGTAGATTCCGTGAACCTCACCCGCTTCATCGTTAGAATAACTTCGTGTTCAGTCGATCAAATTAGTAAACATTTTAGTTACGGGGACCTTAACTTCATATATGAATTAGGAGGTCGAGTGTCGAACTGATCGAGAACGTTACCACCTTCTTTGAGAGATGAACGACTAAGTCAATAATTTCACTTATACCGTGCTTCCCAGGGCAAACCCGGAAAAACAAATAGTTATTCTGCTGTAGAGTATTGGCAAATAACACCATAATTCACGGTTTGAATGTTAACGTATAGCGACAAAGCGTTTTAGAGTGTTGTGAATTGGTTTAAATTCAAAAACTTTACCCATGGCCGTACCTTCCGAGAAGCGAACCCGACGAACGGTGAGTGTAACTTCGTGTTAAGGGAATCAAATTAGTAAACAATTTAGCGGCGGGGAAATTTATATGAATATGAATAAGAAGATCAAGTGTCAAACCGTTTGAGAACGTTATAACCAACTTTGAGGTTCGGATGGCTAAGTCTATTGCTTCATTTATCCTGTAATTCCAAGAGAAAAGCCAGATATTCCAGGAGTAAATGCGCTGCATAGTATTGACAAATGAAACCTTATTCCGCCGATTGAATACTTAAATAGAGCATTGCACCGTGTGAGAACGTTACTATTGCTATAAAGTCTAACATATTACCGAATGCCATACCGTCCGAGAAGCTAACCTGCAGTATCGAGGATATAGCTTCGTGTATAGAGAAACACAATAGTATACACTTTAGTGACGGCACTTTAAATTTATCTATGAATAAGAATATCTTGAGTCAAAGCGTTGAAGAACGTTACCACCTTCATTGAGATTCGAACTGCTGTGTTAATAGCTTCACTTATCCTGCGTAAATCTGGAGCACACGGTGCTAACTTTCTTGAACAGTTTGACTCTTGAATTTGCTATTCATTCGTGAAATTGAGGTGCCCGTCTGCTGAAATGTCTACTCACTTGTTTCCGTGAAAAATAAGCTAGACGCTAGCTACAGCGGGATAGATT
>NIJG01001842.1:2830-22122 GCA_002201625.1 Euglossa dilemma
GACAGCTTAATTCAAGGCATCAATATCACGTTACAGCGTCCAAACGATTGTGAACGTTACCAATAGGTATAACGTCATACTCCTTATACCATATCTTGCCTTTCGAGAACCTGACACGCTGTATCGGGGGTATGACTTCGTGTTCAAGGAAGCAAATTAGCATACATTATAGTAGCCGCACCTCATTATCATCTATGAATAGCAAAATCGAGAGTGAAACCGTTTGAGAACGTTACCACATACCTTTAGAATCGAACGGCTAGTTCAGTAGCTTCACGAATACTGTGATACCTAGAGCCAAACGAGGTACACCAGGAGTACATCCGCTCTACAGTATTAGAATTAGGCTGCTTATTTCACGGTGCAAATGTTAAATTACTGAGTCAAACTGTCGTAGATCGTCACGTATTGGAATATTGTCAAACCATTTGCAGATGCTCTTTCCTTCCGCGGAGCTAACCCGCGGTATCAAGAGTAATACTTCGTGTTCAGTGACACAAATTAGTATACATTTTGTTGTCTGACCCATTAGTTTCATGTATGGGTTAGAAGATGGAGCGATAAACCGTTCGAGAACGTTACCACCTTCCATGGGAACCGAACGGCGAAGTCAGTAGCTTCACATATCCCATGATACAGAGAGGCAAGCCAGTTATTCCGGGAGTAAATCCCCTGCGCAGTGTTGGCAATAGGCACCTTTAGTCAGGGTTTGGACACTAAAGTAAAGCGTCCATCCGTATTGGAACGCTACATATTGGTATAAAGCCGAACGCTTTATTAATGACCTTTACCTCCGAAAGCCTAACGCTCTGTACCGACAGTATAGCATGGTGTTCACAGTAACAAGTTATTATACACTATTGTAACGGGCACCTTAATTTCATGTATGATTTGGATGATCGAGTGTCAAATGGATCGAGGACGTTTCCACCTTCTTTTAGAGAAGAACGGCTAAGTCAATAGCTTGACATATCCTGCTATACCGAGAATGAAAGCAGGTATTCCGGGAGTATATCCGCTGTAAAGTATAACAGTAGACACCTTATTTATCGGTTTGAATATTAACGTAGTTCGTCAAGTCGTTCGAGATCGCGACTAACTGGATTAAAGTCTGTCGATTTACCGAAAGCCTTACCTTCCGCGAACATTGCCCACTTCATCGAAAATGTAACATCGTGTCTGGAGAAACACATTAATATACATTTTAGTGACAGGCAGCTCAATTTGATGTATATACTAGATGATCGAGGGTCAAACGGTTCAAGAACGATACCTGCTTCTTTGAGAGTCGAACGGCCATGACAATAGCTGGACATATCCTATGATCCTGAGAGACAAACCAGGTATAACGGGTGTAGGTCCGATGGACAGTATTGGCCTTATACACCCTGTTGCACGGTATAAACGTCAAAGTACAGATTGAAACCGTCATCACTTCACAGAAAGCCTCACTTTTCGAGAACCCAACCCGCTGCATTGAGAGTATAACTTCGCGTTCATGGAAGAACAATGGTATACATTTGAGGAACGGCACCTTAGTTTCATGTATGAAGTAGTAGATTGATGGTCAATCAGATCTAGAACGTTACCACCATTTCTGAGTGTAGCACAGCAGAGCTAATAGCTTCACCTATCCTGTGATTCCGAGAGTCACACCAGTTATACCAAGTGTAAGTATGCTGAATAGTATTGATAATAGACACCTTAATTCACGGCAAGTAAATTAACATTATGATTCAATCCGTCGGACATCAATAACAATTGGAATAAGGTCATTCTTTCTAACCTATGTGATACATTCCGAGACCGCAAGCCGACGTAGCGATTGCCTTGCTTCGCGTTCACAGGAACGAATTAGTAGATATATTGCAGACGCACACCTTATTCTTATATATGAAATAGACGATAGTGTATAAAACCGTTCGAGCACAATTCCACCTTCTCTGAGAACCGAACGGCGAAGTCAATAGCTTCACCCATCCTGCGATTCCGAGAGCTAAACCAGGTATACCTGGAGTGAATGCGCTCTACAGAATTGGCAATAGAAACCTCAATGCACGGTTTGAATATTAAAGCGGGACATCAAGCCGTTGTATAGCAATACCTATAGGTGTAGGGTCAAACTTCTTACAGAATGCCATACACGCCGAAAAACTAACCCGCTGCATCGAGAGTATAATGCCCTGTTCAGTGTTGGAAACTAGTATTAATTTCAGTGACGGGCACCTTATCGTCATTTATGAATAACGAGATCGAGGGTCAAACCGTTCGAGAACGTTTCCACCATCTTTGAGAAACGAAAGGCTTAGTCAGCAGCTTCACGTATCCTGCGATGCCGAGAGTCAAAGCAGGTACTCCGGGAGTTAATCCGCTGATCAGTATTGGTAGTAGACACCTTCATTCACGGTTTAAATATTAAAGTAGTGCGTGAAGCCATTTCAGAACGATTCCAATTGGTATTAAGTCAAACGTTTTATATGTGACGTTAAAATCCAAACGCCTAACGCGCTGTACCGACAGTATAACAAGGAGTTCGGAGAAACAGACTATTACACATTTTAGAACCGGGCACCATAATTTTATGTATGGAATATAAAGATCGAGGATCAAACCGATCGAGAACGTTTCTACCTTCATTGAGGATCGATCGGCTAAGTCAATAGCTACACCAATCCTGTGATTCCTAGAGCCAAACTAGGTAACCCAGGAGTAAATCCGCTGTACTGTACTAGCACTAAACAGCCTTGTTTCACGGTATAAATGTTAAAGTACAGGGACGAGCCATTGTAGAACGTCACTTATTGGAATGGTGCCAATCATTCTACCGAAGGCCTTACCATCCGAAATCTAACCCGCTGTATCCAGAGTAATACTTCGAGTTCAGTGACGCAAATTAGTATACATTTTGGAGATGGGCACCTTTATTTCATGTATGAGTTAGAAAGTCGAGTGTCAAACCCTTTGATAACGTTATCGCCTTCTTTGAGAAACGAGTGGCTAAGCCAATATCTTCACCCATACTGCGATTCCGACAGTCAAACCAGGTATTCTGGGAGTAAATCCGCTGAACCGTATAGGCACTAGGCACATTCATTCGCGGTTTGAATTTTAAAATACAGCGCCACAGCGTTTTAGATCGTTGCCAATTGGTATACAGTCTAACACTTCACCGGTGGCCTTACTTTCGGAAAAGCAAGTTCGCCGTTTCGAGGGGATAACTTCGATTTCAGAGAAAGAAATTAGAATTCATTTGAGTGACCGACACGATAACTTCATGTAGGAATTAGAAGGTCCATGGTCAATACCTTCGAGAACATTACCACCCTCTCTGAGAGTCGAAAGGATAAGTCAATAGATCCACCTATCCTGTGATTCCGAGAGTCAAACTAGGTAATCTGAGTGTAAATCCACAGAGGAGTATTGGCACCCGATACATTAATTCGCGGTGTGAATACAAAAATATAGAGCATCACACCGTGCGAGAACGTTACTAACTGCTATAAATGAATCCGTTTTTCCGAATGCCATACCGCCCTAGAAGCTAACACACTATACCGAGAGTCAAGCTTCGTGTTCAGAGAAAAAAATTAGCATTCATTTCTGGGTCGGGTACCTTATCTTTATGTATGAGTCAGGAGATTTGAAGTCGAACCTTTCGGGAACGTTACCACATTCCATGAGAGACGAGCGGCGAAGTCAATCGCATCACCCATCCCGAGATTCCTAGTGATATACTATGTACTCCTGGAGTGAACACGCTGAACAGAATTTGCAATGGGCACCTCAATTCACGGTTTGATTTCTAGGGCACGCCGTCAAGCTTTCGTACAGCAATGCCTATAGGTGTAGGATCAAACTTCTTACAGAATGTCTTACTATCCGTAAAACTAATCTCCTGTACCGAGAGTGTAACGCCACGTCCAAAGGTACAAACTATTATACACTGTAGTGACGAGCACCTTAGTTTCAACCATGAACTAGAAGATCGAGTGTCAAACAGATCGTGAACGTTACCAACTTCTATGGGAGTAGAACTGCAAATTCAATAGCATCACTTATCGTATGATACCGAGAGACAAACCAGTCATTACGGGAGAAAATCCGCTGAAATATATACGCAATTTATACGATAATTCGCGGTTTGAACATTAAAGTAGGAGCACAATCTGTAGGAGAATTGATAATGATCATTTGGTATAGAGTCACCCTTTCTACCGAAGGCCTTACCTTCCGAGAATATAACCAGCTGTATCAAGTGTGTAACTTCGTGTGCAGGGAAACACATTTGTATACACTATAGTGACAGGAATCTTAATTTTCTCTATGAATTCGAAGATCGTGGGACAAAGCTTTAGAGAACGTTACTACCCTCTCCAACAGACGAACGGCTAAGTCAATAGTTTCACATATCCCGTCATTCGGATCGACAAACCAGGCATTCCTGAAGCAGGTCCGCTGAACACTATTGGCAATGAACACCTTGATTCATGGCTCCAGTATTAAAGTAGGGCATTAAATCGTCCGGGAACACTACTCATTTGTGATAAAATCATTCTTTTTACCGAATACATTACATTCCGTGAACCTAATCCGCGGAACGAAATGTCTTGCCTGGTGCTCACGGTACGAAATTAGAAGACATTTTAGCAAACGGACACCTTATTTTCATGTCTGAATAGCAAGACTGACAGTCAAATCTTTCGAGTACGATCCCTTCTTCTTTGGGATTCGAACAGCTAAGTTAATAGCTTCACGTATCCTGGGACTCCGAGAGCCAAACTAGGTACTCCGGGAGCAGATCAACCGTACGGTATTGGTTTTGTGCATCCTACTTTACGGTATAGGTATTGCAGTTTATATTTAAACCGTTGTAGAACGTTACCTATTGTTATAAAGTCAAACTTTTCACCGAAGGCCTTACCTTCCGAGAACATAACCCGCTGTATCAAGAGTTTAACTTCGTGTTCAGATAAGAAAATGAGTATACACTTTAGTGACGGGCACCTTAACTTCATGAATGAACTAGAAAATCGATCGCCAAACTGTTCGAGAACGGTACACACGTCTTTGATGTCGAAACCGCTAAGTCAATAGCTTCACCTATCTTGTGATTCCGAGAGATAAACCTGGTATTTCATGAGTAAATTCGCTGATCCGTATTGGAAATGGACACCTTAATACACAGATTGAATATTAAAGTAGATCGATGAACCGTTTGACAAAGTTACAAGTTGGTATAAAGTCAAACGCTTTTCCGAAGATCATATCCTTCGAAAGCTAACCCGCTGTATCGAGAGTATATCTTCGTGTACTAAGAACGTAATTAGTATTCATTTCAGTGACGGGCACCTTAATTTCACGAATGAATAAGATGATCGAGGATCATGTCGTTCGAGAACGTTGCCACCTTTTGAGAGAGACTATCGGCTAAGTCAGTAGCATCACCCATCCTGTGATTCCGAGGGGCACACCAGTTATATCAGGAGCAAATCCGCTTTACTGTATTGGCAATGGACACTTTATTTCGCGGTATGGATATTATAGTAGAGATTCAACCCCATGTAGAACGTCACAACATGGAATGGAGTCCAACCTTTTGCCGAAAATCTTGCCATCCGAGAATGTAACCAGCTGTAGCGGAAGTTATGCTTACTGCCCACGGAAACCAATTAGTAGATATTATAGCAGAGGCACACCATAAATTCATGTATGAGATAGAAAATCGAGGGTCAAACCGTTCGAGAAAGTTACCACCTTCTGTGCGACACGACCAGATAAGTCAATAGCTTCACCTACACAGTGATTCGGAAAGTCGAACAAGGTATTCCTGCGTTAAATCCGCTGAACAGTATTGCAAATAGACACCTTTCTTCACGAATTGAATATTAAAATATAGCGTCAAACCGTTAGAGATCGTTACTACCCTGTTTGTTAGTCGGACGGATAAGTCAATAGCTCCACCTATCCTGCGATTCCGAGAGACAAACCTGGTAATCCGCGAGTTAATCCGCTGATTTGTATTAGCAAATTACGGCTTAATTCAAAGTTTGAATATAAAAGTAGAGCGACAAACCTTTTGTGAACGTTACCAATTTTTGTAAAGTCAAACGTTTTACAGAAAGCCGTACCTTCCGGGAAACTCTCCCGTTTCTTCGAGAGAATATCTTCGTGTTCAGAGAACGAAAATAGTATTTGTCTTAGTGACGGGCACTCTAATTTCATGTATGAATTGGAAGATGAAATGGTGAAACCCATCTAGACAGACCATACGCTCCGAACGTTTAATCCGCTGTATCGAGACTATAACATCGTGCTCAGAGGAACATATTACAATACACTATAGAGTCGGGCACCTTAATTAATGCATCAATTAGAAGATAGAGGGTTACGCCGTTCGAGAACGATACCACCATCCTTCAGAAGTAATCGTCTGAGTCAACAGGATCACCTACCCTGCGATTCCGAGAGCCAAACTAGGTATTCGGGCAGTAAATTCGCGTTAGGGTATGGCATTAGGCACCCTATATCACGTTATATATATTAAAGTACCGAGTCAAACCGTCGTATAACGATACCCATTGGTATAGTGTTAAACCTTTTGCAGAAAGCCTTACCTTCCGAGGATCCGACCCGCTGCATCGAGAGTATGGTTTCGTGCTTAAAAAAGAAATCATTACCTATTTCTCTGATGAGCACCTAATCCTCGTGCAAGAGTTGGATGATCGAGGGTCAAACCGTTCGAGAATGTTGCAACCTTCAGTGAGAGACGAACGTCTAAGTCAATAGTTTCACTAACCAGTGTTTCCGAGAGTCAAACCTGGTATTCCGGGAGTAAATCAGCTGAACAGTATTGGCAAAGGACTCTTTTTTTCGCATTATAAATTTTAAAGTAGAGAGTCAAGCTGTCGGCGAACATAATCAATTCGTATAAAGTCATTCCTCATACCGGATACCATACCTTCTTGGAACCTAACGCTCTGTAGCGAGCGTCTACAAATTAGTAGACATACCAGAAGAGAAGTATTACATTTTCATGAATAAATATCGTAATCGAGAGACCAACGGTTCGAGAACTTTGCCACCTTCTTTGTGAGTCGGACGGCTGAGTCAATAGCTACACCTATCCTGTGATTCCGAGGGTCAAGCCAGGTATTCCGGGCGTAAATCCGCTGTACAGTGTTGGCATCATACTCCCCATTTCATGGTATACATATTGAGGTCCAGAATCAAACCTTTGTAGGCTGTAACGTATTGGTATCGAGGCATACTTTATAGCAACGGCCTTACATTCCCAGAAGCTAACACGCTGTATCGATATTATATCATCGTGCTCAGACGAAAAATTGCAATCCATTTACTTACGCCCGCCTTAATTTAATGTATGAATTAGAAGATCGAGGGTCAAACTGATCAAGAACGTTACAAACCTTTTAGATACTCGCATGGATATACCAATGGCAACACTCATCCTGTGATTCCGAGAGTCAAGTCAGGTATACCTGGAGTAAATCCGCAGAACAGAGTACCTGGACTGACACTCGGAATCTCAGGCCAGGTGAAACTATTGACTGAGACGATCGCCTCTCACAGAAGGATGCAACGTTCTTCAGCGGCTTGAGAATCGACCTTCTAATTCTTACATAAAGTTAAGGTACCTGTCACTGAAACGAACACTAATTTTTTTATGTTAACGCGAACTTATACTCGGACTAAAGCCGGTGAGGGTCGCGGAATATAACGCCTTCGGTAAAACGTTTGACTTCATACCAATTGGTAGCGCTCTCACATGGTTTGACTCATTACTGTAATATTCAAACCGCGAACTATGATGCCTATTCCCAAAACTCTTCCGCGGACTTTCCCTCGGAATACCTGGTTTGATTCTCCGAAACATAGGATAGGTGAAGCTGTTGACTTCGCCGTTCGACTCTCAATGAAGGTGGTAACGCTCTCGAACGGTGTGACTCTCCATTTTGCAATTCATACATGAAAATCACGTGTCCATCTTCTGAAATTTCAACACTTTTGTTCCTCTGAATAATAAGCCAGGCAACCGCTACAGCGGGTTGGGATCTCGGAAGGAAAGGTATTGGGTAAAATTATTGACTTTATACCAATTGGGAATGTTCTACTACGGCTTGGCTCTCCACTTTAACGTCATACCGAGAATTGACGTGTGTTTCGCCAATACTGTTCAACGGATTAAATGCTGGAATACACGGTTTGATAAGCCGAATAACTGTATAGGTGAAGCTATTGACGTATCTGTGCCACCCTTCAAAAAGGATGTTACTTTCTCGAACGGTTTGTCTCCTTACTTGCTATTTCGTACATCAAATTAAGTTGCCCGTCTGCCACACCATGTACAAATTTGTTTCCCCGATCCCGAAGTCATACCCACGATACAGCGGATTATGGTTTCGGAAGGTAAGGTATTCGGTAAAAAGAATGACTATATACGAATATGTAACGTTCTGTAACGACTTGACGCTTCACGTTAATGTTCAAAACGTGAATTAATGAGTCTATTGCCAATACCGCTTAGCGTATTTACTCCCGGAATACATGGTTCGACTCTTTTATTCTCAGTATAGATGAAGCTATTGACATAGCCGTTCGACTCCCAAAGAAGGTGGCGTCGTTTTCAACAGGTTTTAGTATCCATTTTGCTATTTATACATGAAAAAGTGGTACCCGTCTGATAAAATGTCTGCTATTCTGCTTCAATGATCACGAAGTTATACTTCTGATGCAGCGGCTCATCTTCACGAACGGTAAGGCCTTCGGTAAAAAGTTTGACTCTATACCAATACGTATCGTTCGACAAAGGTTGGACTCTGCACTTTAATATTTATACCGTCAAA
Organism: Euglossa dilemma; assembly: GCA_002201625.1. NCBI lineage: Eukaryota > Metazoa > Arthropoda > Insecta > Hymenoptera > Apidae > Euglossa > Euglossa dilemma. The sequence continues at coordinate 11,695 of NIJG01001842.1, forward strand.
TATGGTGTCCAATGCTAATAGTGTACAGCGGAATTACACCCGGAATACCCGGTTTGACTCTCGGAAACACAGGATAGGTGAAGCTATTGACGTAGCCGTTCGAATGTCAAAGAGGATGGTAACGCGCGGGAAAGGTGTTACGCTCGGTCTTTTTATTCATACATGAAGTTAAGGTGACCGTCACTAAAATGTATAACGATTTGCATCTCTAGCTACGAAGTCATACCCTCAACAGTGCTCCTTATTTTCTCGGAAAATAAGGGCTGCTGTAAAAAGTCGGACAATACAGCAATCGGTAACGATCTACAACGCGACGACTCTGTTCTTTAGTATCCATACCGCAAAATTGCATGCCTAATGCCAATAATATGCAGAAGGTTTAGTCGTGGATTACCTGGTTTGACACTTGGGATCATAGGATATGTGAAGCTGTTGACTTAGCCGTTCGACTGTTAAAGAAGGTGGCATCGTTCTTGGAATGCTTTACGCATGATGTATCTATTCGTGCATGAAAATAAGGTGCTCGTTATTAAGATGTTTACTAATATGTTTCTCTCAACACGAAGTTATAATCTCGATACAGCGGGTCAGATTCTCGGAAGGTAATGCCTTCGGTAAATAGTTTGACTTTAACGGAATAGATAACGTCCTATAACAGTATGACCATCTGCTTTAATATTCATCCCGTGAATTAAGGTGTCTATTGCCGAAACTGTACTGGGCACTTACTCTCGGAGTACCCCGTCCGACTATCGGGATCGCAGGATACTTGCGGGTATTAACTTAAGTTATCGACTCTCAAAGACGGTGTTAACGTTCTCGAAACCTTTCGCACTCTATCTTCTATACATGAAACACGGGTGCCCTTCAATAAAATATTTACTAATATGTTTCTCTGAACGCGAAGTTATACTTTCGATACGGCGGATTAGGAGCTCGGTGGACAAGGCCGCCGGAAAGAAGAATGACTGTATATAAATTGTTAGCGATCTACAACGGTCTGGCACTGCACATTTATATTTATAGCCCGAATTAATGTGTCTAGTGCCAATACCGTTCTGCGAACTTACTCTCGGAATAGCTGTGCTTGACTCTCGGATTCACATGAAAGGTGAAGCCTGTGACTTAGATGTACGTCTCTCAAAGAAGGTGCTATCGTCCTAGAACGATTTGACCCCGTATTTTCCAATTCATTCATGCAATTATGATGCCCATCAGTAAAATGTATACTAACGTCTTTCTCTGAGGACGGTGTCATACTCTCGATGAAGCTGGTTAGGCTTCTCGGAATGTAAGTCTGTCGGTAAAAAGTTTGTCTTTATAGATATTGTTTACGTTATACGTGGTTTGACTTTGCACTTTAATATTTATACAGTGAATTATGATGCCCCTTGCCAATACTATACAGCGTATTTGCTCCCTGAATGCCTGATTTGGGTCTCGGAGTCGTAGGCTACGTGGAGGTTCTGACTCAGCTGTGCGGCTCTCAAGAAAGGTGGAAACGATCTCGAACGGTTTGACACTCGGCATTCTACAGCATTCATGAAGGTGAGGTGCCTGTCACTGAAATGAGTACCAATCTCTTTCTCTGAACACAAACTAATTCTCTCGATGAAGCAGGAGAAGATCAAGGAAGATAAGGTCTTCTGTAAAGCGTGTGACTTTATATCAATTCGTAACGTTCTCAAACGGTTTGACGCACTATTTTAGTATTCAAACCGTGAATTAAGGTGTCTATTGCCAATACCCTTCAGCGGAGTAAATCCTAGAATACCTGATTTATCTCTAGGAATCACATAATGGTTTTGACGTTCGATTCTCACAGAAAGTAGTAGCGTTTCTGAACTGTTTGTCTGTCGATTTTCCTATAAATACATTATCATTTGTAACAGATGGGACACCTTAATTTCATGTATGGATAAGAAGATTGAGCGTCAAACAGATCGAGTACCTTACCACCGTATTTGAGAGTCACACAGCTAGATCACCAGGCTTACATGTACCGTGATTCTAAAAGTCAAGTCAGGTATTCCGGCAGTAAATCCGCCGAACACTATTGGCAATAGACCCATTATTTCACGGTTTGCATATTATAGTAGGGCGTCAAACTGCTTGAGGACAATACTAATTTGTATAGATTCATTCCTTTTACACAATTCCCTACCTTCCAATAACCTGACACCTTGTATCGAGAGTATGTCTTCGTGTTCAAGGAAGCAAATTGGTATACACTATAGCAAAGGTGCACCTTAATTCAAGTCTGATTTAGAAGATCGAGCGATAAACCGCTCGAGAGCGATACCACCTTCTACGAGAGACGAACAGCTAAGTCAGTAGCTACACGTCGCCTATGACTCAGAGTCTCAAATCAGGTTATCCGGGAATAAATCCGCTGAATAGTATTGGCAATGGGCACCATAGTTCACGGTATAAATATTAAAGTACAAAGTGAAATCATGTATAACGTAAACAATTTGTATAAAGACAAACTTTTTACCAACAGCATTACGTATCGAGAAGCCTAACCAACTGCATCGAGAGTATGACATCATACTCAGTGAAAGATAATAGTATACTCTATAGTGATGGGCATCATTATTTCATTTATGAATGAAATGATCGAGTGTTAATCAATTCGAGAATGTTACCAACAACTTTGAAATTCGAACGGCTAAGCCAATAGCTGCCCATACCCTGAAATTCCCAGAAATAAACCAGGTGTTCAAGAAGTAAATGCGCTGAACAGTATTGGCAACAGACACATTAATTCTCGGTTTGAATAGGAAAGTAGAGCGTCAGACTGATTGAGAACGTTACCAATTGGTATAGCATCACCCTATTTACCGGATACCTCATCTTCCGAGAATATAACCCGCTGTATCGTGGGTATAACATTGTGTTCAGCGCAACAAATTAGTATACATTTTAGTGACGCGCACCTTAGTTTCATGTATGAATGAGAAGATCGAGCGTAAAGCCGTTAGAGATCGTTACCCTACCTTGTTTGGCAGACGCACGTCTAAGTCAATAGCTTTCCCAATCCGACGATTCCGAGAGTCAAACAGGTAATCCGGGAGTGAGTCCGCTGAACAGTATAGACAAAAGACACATTTATTCACGATTTGAATATTATAGTACAGCGTCTATGCGTTTTTGAGCGTTAGCAATTTGTATATAGTTAAACGCTACACCGAAGTTCCTACCTTACAACAACCTAACCCTCTGTACCGAGTGCTTGGCTTAGTGCTAACAGAAACAAATTGGTAGATATTTTAGCAGACGGAAACCTAATATGTATCTATGAATAGCGTAGTCAACGGGCAAGCCGTTCGAGAACGTTCCCAACTTCCTTGAGAATCTAACTGTGAAGTCAGTAGCTTCTCCCACGCTGTTATTCGCAGAGCTAAACCAGGTATTCCTGGAGTGAATCCGCTGAACAGTATTGGCAATGGACACCCAACATCAGCCAGTAGATATTTTGGTACAGAGTCAAACAGATGTAGAACGTTACGTGTTGGTATATAGTCTAACAATTCCCGAAGGCCTTATCTTCCGTAAAGCTAACGTCCTGTATCGGGAGAATTACTTCGTCTTCATAGAAGGAAATTACAATGCATTTTAGTCACGGGCACCATACTTACATGTATGAAATAGCATGACCAGGTTCAAAACGTGCGAGACCGTTACCACCCTCCTTGAGAGTCGATCGGCTAGGTCAATAGCTTCACCTATCCTGTGATTCTGAGAGACAAACACGGTATTACGGGAGAGAGACCACTAAACAGTATTGGCATTAGGCACCATATTTCACGGTTTGAGTATTCAAGTAGAGCGCCAAGCCATTCGAGAACGTTACCAATTTGTATCGCGCCAAACCTTATACCGAAGGCATTACCTGCGGTGAATCTAACCCGCAGTATCGAGAGTTCGTGTTCAGTGGAACTTAAATTCTAAAAATTTCAGTGGCGGTCACGTTAATTTCATGCATGAATTAGAAGATCGATAGTTATCCGGTCGAGAGCGTTAGCACTATCTTTGAGAGGCAAACGAGTATGTCAATAGCTTCACGTATCCTGCTATTCCGTGTGTCAAGCCAGGCATTCCTGGAGTAAATCCAATGAAATGTACTGCCAGTAGACACCTTAGTTCACGGTTTGAATAGTAAACTAGAGCGTCAAACCGTATGAGAGCATTGCCAATTGGTATAAGGTCAAAGACTTTACCGAAGGCCTTACGTTCGGAGAAGCAAACAGGCGGTTTCGAGAGCGTAACTTCGTGTCCAGAGAATGAAATTAGACTTCATTTCAGTGACGGGTGCCTCAATTAGATGTATGAAGTGAGAGATCGGGGGTCTAACCTTTCGAGAACGATACCACATTCTTTGAGATTCGAACGGCTCTGCCAATGGCTTCACCTAATCCTACGGTTCGGAGAATTGAATCAGGTATTCCGGGGGAAAGTCCGCTGAAAAGTTTTGGCTATAGGCTTCTTAGATCACGGATTGAATGCTACTGTAATGCGTCAAACCATTTGAGAGGGTTACCAATTGGTGTAAAGTCAAGCGCTTGACCGGATGCCCTATATTCCGCGAAACTCACTGGCCTTATCCAGAGTATAAGTTCGCTTAACGTAGAAACATTAGTAATCGTTTCAGGTACGGGAACCTCAACTTCATGTACGTATAAGAAGGTTGATGCTCAAGCCGCTCAAGAACGTTGCCACCTGCTGCAAGAGACGAACGGCTAGGTCAGTAGCTTCACGCATCCTGCGATTCTGACAGTCAAACCTGGTGTTCCGGGAGTAAATCCGCTGAAAAGTGTTGGTAATACACACCATCATTACACAGTTTCATTATCAACATCATGAGTCCAATCGTTCGAGAACATTACCACCTTCCTACAGCGTCGTACAGCTAAGTTAATCCCTTCACATGTCCTGTGATTCCGAATGTCAAACCAGATATTCCGGGAGTAAATGCACTGTACAGAAATGGCAATAGACACCTCAATTCACGGTTTGAATAATAAAGCAGGCCGTCATGCCGTTGTACAACAATACCTATAGGCGTAGGGTCAAACTTCAAACAGAATGCCTTATCCTCCTAAGAACTAACCTGATGTATCAAGAGTATAACGCCGTGCTCAGGGGTACACACTAGTATACATTATAGTGACGGTCACCTTAACTTCATGTACGAATTAGAATACCGAGGGTCAAACCGTTCAAGAATGATACGACCTTCTTTGAGAGACGATCGGAGGAGTCAATAACTTCACATATCATGTGGTTCCGTGGGTCATATTAGGTGCATCAGGTGTCAATCCACTATACAATATTGGCAATGTACACCTTTACACGCGGTATGAATATTAAAGTAGAAGGTCAATCCGTCGGAGAATACTACCAATAGGTATAGAGTCATTCTTCTTACCGAATGCATTACCTTCCTAGTTCGTAACCAGCCGTAACGAGTGTCACGTTTTCTGTTCACGGAATCCTATTAGTAGACGTTATAGCAGAGGCACAAGTTATTTTCATGTATGAACTAGAAAATCGAGTGTTAAACCGTTCGCTAGCGTTTCCCACATGCATTGGGTAGTCCGACGGTTATGGCAGTAGCTTCGCCTATCCTGCGATTCCGATAGTCAAATCGGCTATTCCTTGAGTCATCCCGCTGTACAGTACTGGCAATGGAACATTAATCTACGGCATGAATATTAAATTAGAGAGTCAAACCGCTGTTGAACGTACCTATTCCTACAGAGTTAATACCTTATGGAAGGGCTTACCTTCCGAGAAGCTATCCCGCACTATCGAGGATATATCTTCGTGTTCAGAAAAGCAAATTAGTACACATGTTACAGACGGCACCGTAATTTCATGTATGAATTAGAAGACCGAGCGTAAAGCCGTTAGAGGTCGTCACATTGCGTTGTTTGGGAGACGCACGGCTAAGCCAATAGCTTCACCAATTCTGTGATTCCGAGTGTCAAACCAGGTGTTTCAGGGGTATATCTTGTGTACAGTATGGTATTAGATACCCTTTTTCGCGGTATACACATTGAAGGGCAGAGCTAAACCGTTGTAGAACGTTACGGATTGGTACAGTGCCAAACAATTTACCGAAGGACTTACCATCCGAGAACTTAACCCGCCGTACCAAGAGTATAGCTTCGTGTTCAGGGAAGCAAAATGGTATAAATTTTAGTGGTGGGCAACATAATTTCATCTGTGAATCAGAAGGACGAGTGTCATACATTTCGAGAACGTCAGCACATTCTTTGTGAGTCGAACGGCTAATTCTATAGCTTCAGCCATCCTGTGACTCCGCGATTCAAACCAGGTATTCCGGGAGTAAGTCCCCTGAACGGTATTGGCAGTAGTATTGTCAATGTGAGGAGTCAAACCGTGGTAGAAGGGTAATTACTGGTAGAGAGTCGAACTTTATACGGGGGGCCAAACTATCCGTGAAATTCACCCTCTGTATCGAGAGCATAACTCCGTGTTCAGAGAATCAAATTAGTATACATCCTTATGTCGTGCACCTTAATTTCTTGTATGATGTTGAAAGTTGAGGGTAATGCCGTTCGAGGACGTTACCACCGTCATATAGACAGGACCGGCTCAATCAATAGCAACAACTGTCCTGTGATTCCCATCGTTAGACCAAGTCTTCCGGGAGTCAATATACAATGCAGTATAGCTGATGGATACGGTGGTTCACGCTATGAATATTAAAGAAGGGCGTAAATCATCGTAGATCGTTATGTAATGATTTAGTGTCAAAACTTTACCGTAGGCTTTGACTTCCTTAATCCGAACCCGTTGCACAGAGTGGCTTGTTTAGTGTTCATGAAAACTAATTAGTAGACATTTTAGCAGACGGACACCTTATTCTTATGTATGACTAGCAAAATTGAGAGTCAAACCGCTCGAGAGCATTACCTCCTCCATTGAGAGTCAAACAGTTACATCACAAGCTTCTCATATCCTGTGATTCCGGCTGTCAAACAAGATATACCGTGCGTAAATCCGCTGTAAAATATTGGCATTCGTCACCCTATTTCACGACATGAATGTTAAGGTACAGAGTCATGCCGTTGTCGAACGTCGCCACCTTCATAGAGAGTAGAATGGCTAAGTCAATCGCTTCACCTATCCTTTGATGCGGAGAGTCAAACCAGGTTCTCTGGGAGTAAGAGGGCTGAACAGCATAGGCAATATGCACCTTGATTCACGGTTTGAATATTAAAGCTGGCATGCAAGCCGTTGTAAAACATTAACTATTCGTGTAGGGTTTAAAGTATTACCGAATGCTTTGTCATTAGCAAAACTGACACGCCGTTTCGAGAGTATAACACCCTGTTCAGAGATACAAACTAGTATACATTTCAGTGACGCCATCTGAAATTCGTGAATGAATATGAAGATCGAGAGATCGAACCGCTCGAGGAAGTTGCCACCTTCTGTGACAGACGAACGTCTAAGTCAACAGCTACACCAATTCAGTGACTGTGAGAGTCAAACGAGATATTCCGGGCGTAAGTGCGCTGTACAGTATTGACAACAGATACCTTAATTCGCGGATTGAATATTGAAATAGGGCATCACACCGTGTGAGAACGTTACCATTGCTATAAAGTGAAACGTTTTACCGATGCCTTACCGTCCGAGAAGATAAACCGCCGTATTGAGAGTATAGCTCAGTGTTTAGGGAAACACATTAGTATGCACTTCAGTGCGGTGACCGTAAATTCATGTATGCATTATATAATCGATGGTCAAACCGTTCGAGTACGTATGCACCTTCGGCGTGAGACGAACGGCTCAGTCAACAGCTTCACCAATCCTGAGATTCCGAAAATCAAACCATGTATTCCAGGAGTAACCCCGCTGTATAATATTGGTAGTGGACACATTAATTCACGGTTGGTATATTAGCGTAGAGCGCCAAACAGTTCCAGAAGGATACCTATTCGTATAGAGTCAAACTGTTTACCGAAGGCCTTACCTTCCGAGAACCTTTCCCGCTGTAGCGTGTGCCTAGCTTAATGTTCCCGGAAAGGAATTAGAATATATATTAGCAGACGGAAACGTTATTTTCATCTATGAATAGAATATGCAAGGGTCGGACCGTTCCAAGACGATCCCACCTTCCTAATAGTCGATCGGCTAAGTCAATAGCTTTACGTATCCTGCTATTCCGACAGTCAAGCCAGGTATTACAAGAGTCAATCCGCTGAACAGTTTTGGCAATAGACACCTCAATTCGAGGTATGAATAATGAAGTATAGAGTCAACCCGTGGAAGATCGTTACCCACAGTTATAGAGACAAACTCTTTAACGAAGGCCATAACTTCCGAAAGCCTAACGCATTATATCGAAAGAATAACATTTTGTTCGGAGGAAGAAATTTGTATACATTTTAGTGTCGGGCACATAAATTTGATGTATGAATTAAAAGATCGAGCCTCAAACGGTTAGAGATTGTTACCACCTTCTGCTAGAAAGGAACGGCAAAGTCAATAGCTTCACTTATCTTGTGATTCGGAGCGTCAAACCAGATATTCCTAGTATAAATCCGCTGACATTATTAGCAATGGACACCTTAATTCTAGGTCTGAATATTAACGAAGTGCGTCAAACTGTTTTAAAGCGTTGCCAATTTGTATAAGGTCAAACTCTTTACCGAAGGCCCTACCGTCCGAGAACCTAAGCCGCTTTATCGAGAGTACAACTTCGTGCTCAGAGAAGCAAACTAGTACACATTTTAGTGACGGAGACCTTAATTCCATGTATAAAATATTAGGATCGTGGGTCAAACCGTGCTAGAACGTTTCCACCTTCTTTGGGTATCGATCAGCTGAGTCAATAGTAACACTTACCCTGTGATTCCAAAAGTCAAACCCGGTATTACGGTAGTCTATCCGATGAACAGTTTTGGCAGTAGACACCATATTCACGGTTTGAATATTAAAGTAGAGTGTCAAACCGTCGGCGCCACATTACCAATTCGTACAAAATCATTCCTGTTACCGATTACCTTCCCTGCCGAGAAGCTAACCCCCCGTATTGATAGTATAGCTTCGTATACCGAGGATCAAATTAGTAAACATCTTAGTGACAGGGACCTTAATTTCATTATGAATAAGAAGATCGAGGATCGAACCGTTCGAGAACGTTACCACCCGCGTTGTGCGTCGAAATGCTCAGTCAATAGCATCACCAGCCCTGTGATTCCGAGAGTCAAACCAAATATTTCTGGAGAATATCCGCTGTACAGTATGGCATTTGATACTCTATTCAGCGGTATATATATTAAAGTACAGAGTCTAACTATTGGGGAACGTTACGGATTGGAATAGACTCAAACTATTTACCGAAGGACATACCACCCCAGAAGCCAACCCGCAGTATCGACAGTATAACTTCGTGTGAACGAAGCAGAGAAGAGAGAGCTTCAGAGAAGCAAGTTAGTACACATTTTAGTGACGGGCATCTTCATTACATGTATGAATTAGGAGATCGACGGGCAAACTGTTCGATAACGTTGCCAACCTCATTGAGAGTCGTACGAATAAGTCAATAGTTTCACCTATCCTGTCATTCCGAGAGTCCATCCAGGTAATCCGGGCGTAAATGCGCTGTACAATATTGGCAATAAGTACCTCAGTTCACGATTAGAATATTAAAATAGAGCGTCAAACCGATTCAGAATGGGACCAATTGCTATAAAGTCAAACGTTTTAGCGAAGGACACACCTTTCGCGAACCTCAGCGGCTTCATAGAGAGTATAAGCACGTGTTCACAGAAATAAATTAGTATTCATTTCAGTAGCGGGTACGTTAACTTCATATATGTATTAGAATATCGAGTGTCAATGCCTTCGGGAACGTTGCCACCTTCAATGGGAGACGAACAGCTGAGTCAATAGTTACACGTATCCTGCGGTTCCGAGAGTCAAACCAGGGAATCCGAGATTATATCCACTGAACATTATTGGGAGCAGACACCAAAATTCATGCTATGAATATTAATGTAGGGAATCAAACTGTAGAAGAACATTACCATTTCTTATAATGTCAATCATTTTACCGAATACCTTACGGTATGATAACCTAACCCGCTGTAGCGAGTGCCTTGCATAATGTTGGCAGACACAAATTTGTGAACACTATAGCAGACGGGTATGATATTTTCATGTATGAATTGCAAAATCGAGTGTCCAACAGTACGAGAACGTGACCACCTTCTTTTAGAGTCGAACGGCTAAGCCAATTGCATCAGCTATTCCGTGATTCCGAGAACCAAACCATGTGTACCCGGAGTAAATGCCCAGTACAGTAGTGTCAGTGGACAAATTAGTTCGCGGTATGAATATTATAGTAGAGCGACAATCCGTTTCAGAATGTTTTCAATTGCTATA
>NIJG01001845.1:12006-22824 GCA_002201625.1 Euglossa dilemma
CTTCGAGTATGTTGTCACTTGCTATGAAGTCGATCGAACGGAATACGTATACTGATAATCATATAAAATACCAATAAGTTGAAAAAAAAATTGTAATAAACGTACACTCAACTAATTCCGGAGAAAAATTTACTTAAATATACAATTGTCTAAACTAAAAATTAGAAATTTTGAAGTAAAAAAAATATCATAAGAGTAAGTGACAGTATGTATAAATAATTGGAAAACTGGGGAAAAATGCATACGGCACATTTTCAAAGTTACAGAAATAAACGAAAATCATAAAGCAGTGTTGCTCATTCTACCGAACGCAACTACGAGACTACCCGAATAGAGTAACAGAGGCAGCGTACGTACGAATACAGATAGTCATATAAAATAACATCATGCTTAACGAAACTATGTCATGAAACTAAACTCACGTAAGTCAATTGTAACATTAAATAACATATGCAACATTTTAAATTGAAGACTGAAAATTTAGAAAGAAATGGAATATATCAGAACAGTAATTTACAGTATGCATTAATAAATAGAGTAAAGGGGAAAGAATTCAAACGGTACATTATCAAGGTTAAAGAAACTACCGAAGGTCGTACAGTATTAACGCTTCGGACGCGTAGGTACGTAGAGAGGCAGTCATGAAATAACAATATGTTGAACAAAATGTCGTCATAATCGTACACTCAGATAACTCCGAAGCCACTTGTAGTAAAAAATACAATTTCTTATACTAAACATTTGAAATTCTTAAAAATATTGAAAATATCATTATAGTAAGTTGCAATATGAGTAACTAAACGGAAGACTGGGAAGAAATGCATTCCTTATACAGTCATGGTTAAAGAAAATAACGAACACTATCCATTAGTTCCACGTCGATCTCCCGTACGCAATTACAAGCTTCGCCAGTAGTGTCGCTCTGCCAGAGTTGGTATGTATACGGAGGATCACAAAAATTATCACTGAATTTAACAAAATATTGTCATAATCGTACACTCAACTATTTACAACGACACGTTTACTAAGAGATACAATCTATGAAATTAAAAATTGGAACTTTGGGGAAATTCAAAATATCATATCAGTCAGTGGCAGAATGTGGAAGTAAATATAAAATTGCTAGAGAATGCATACGGTTGGATATCAAGGTTAAAGGAGTTAACGAAGACCATGGAGTAGTGCAGCACCGTTCTGCCATACGGTACTACAAGGCATTGCCAGACGTGTCGCTCAAACAGCGTAGTTATGTATACAGACAGTCACATAAATTAAAAATAATATTAACAAATTAATTTCATAAACGTGCACTGAACAAATTCCAAAGACAATTTTAATATGCAATAGAATATTTCGCAACAAAAATTCATAATTATGTAAAATATGTAAAATATAAGCCATATAATGTAATAATTAGTTTTACAAGATAATGTCATAAACGTAAACACAAATAATTGCAAAGACACTTTTACTGAGAAATATAGTTTTTGATACTAATAATTGAAAATCTTGAGAAAAATCGAAATTATCATAACTGTAATCTATTGTATGAATAAAGAAATGGAAGACTGGGAAAAATGCAATCGGTACTATATCAATGTTACAGAAATTAACAAAGACCGCCCAGTTGTGGCGTCGCGATCTACCGTACTCAAATACAGCACTACTTCAGTCGTGTTGCACCGGCAGCGTAGGTCCGTATAAAGACAATCATATAAAATATCAACAAGCTTACATATATATTGTCATAAACGTACGGTCAGCTAATGCCAAAGACACTTTTAATAGGAAACACAATTACTCAAACTAAAAATTGAAAATTTAAAGAAAAATTGAAAGTATCAAAACAGTAAATTACAGTACATATAAATAAATGGAAAATTGGGGGAATATGCACACGGCACAATATCAAGGTTAAAGAAATTAACGAAGACCATACAGCAGTGTCGCTCCTATTTAACGGACGCTACTTAATGACCACTCCTGCCGTGTCGCTTCGACAGCGTTGGTACGTATACAGACATTCATATGAAATAACAGTATGTTCAACAAAATAATGTCATAAACGTACACCCAACTATTTCCAATAACATCTGCTGAGAAATACAATCCTGTAGACCAAAAATTGTGACTCTTTAATAAAATCCGAAATATCACAACAGTAGATAACGGTATGTACATTTAAATCAACGACTAGGAAGAAATGACAACAACACCAAGGTTAAAGAAATGAACGAAGAACATACAGTAGTGTGCGCTCCGGTATACCGATTACAACTACAGGACCACTCCAAACGCGTCTCACCGACAGCGTAGGTGGGTGTACAGACAATCATATAAAATAACAATGAGTTTAACAAAATAATGTCATAGACGTACAATCGACTAATTCCAAAGACGCCTTCACTAAGATATACAATTTTCTAAAATAAAAATTGAAAATTCGAAAAAAGGGAACATATTAAAGCAGTACATTACAGAATGTTTAAATAAATGGTCGACTGCGAAAAATGCCTACGGTACAACATAATCATTATAGAAATTAACCAAGACCATCCAGTAGTACCGCTTTGAGCTACCGAACACAATTAGAAGACATCGCCAGTCTTATCTCTCAGACAGCATAGGTACGTATGCAGACAGTCATGTATAATAACAATATGTTTTACAAAATATCTGCATATACGTATACTCAACTAATTCTAGTGACACTTCTACTAAGAAATACAATTTTCTAGACTAAAAATTGGAAGTTTGAAAAAAAAAAGCGGAAATATCATAACAGTAAATTAGAGTACTTGTAAATAACTAGAAAACTGCGAAGGGATGGATACGGCACAGTATCAAGGTTAAACAAATTAAAGAGGACCATCCAGTAGTGCTTCTCCCATATGCGGTACGCAACTGGAAGGCCTCGGCAGACGAATTTTTCCGGCAGCGCAGGTACGAATACAGCCAATGACATAAAATAACAACAAGTTTAACAAAATAGTGTCATAAACATACTCTCAACTGATTGCAAAAGCACTTATACTACGAAATAGATTTTTTTAAATAAAAAATTGAAGAATATGAAGAAAATCGGAAATATCGTAACAGTAGATCAGTGTATATAGAAATAAATAGAAAATTTCGAATGAATGCATTCGGTATAATATTGACGTTAAAAATGTTAACGAAAATCATACAGTATTGTTGCTCCCAGCTACCGAACGCATCAACAACACGGCTCCAGGCTTGTGGCTCCGGAAGCGTAGGTACATATACAGACAATCGTATAAAATATCAGAAATTTGCCGAAATATTGTCATAAAGTACATTCGACTAATTCCAAAGACACTTTTACAAATGATTACACTTTTTGATAACAAAAATTGAAAATTTCGAAATAGAATTGAATATATAATAACAGTAAAATACAATATGCGTAAATAAATGGATGGCTAGGAAAAAATGAATGCGGTACAATATCAAGGTTATAGATATTAACGATGACCATCAAGTAGTGTTCCTCCGATCTAGCGAAGCAACTGAAGGACGACTCCACTAGTGTCGCTCTGGCAGCGTAGGTACAGCTGGAGACTATCATAGAATGTAACAAATAAGTTAACAATATATTGTCATAAACGTATACTCAACTAATCCCAAAGCCACTTTCCATATGAGATGCCATCTTTTAAATTAAAAATTTGAAATCATGAAAAAAATCGATAATATCATATCAGTGAATTATAGTATGTATAAATAAAAGGAAGCGTGTGAAAAAAATGCTTACGGTACAAAATCAAGGTTAAAGACATTAACGAAAGTCATACAGTAGTGTCGCACCGATCTAGTGAAGACAACTGCAAGACCACTCCAGCCGTGTTACACCGGTAGCGTATGTACGTATAAAGGCAACCACATAAAATAGCAACAAGCATAACAAGATATTGCCATGAACGTAAACTCAACTAATTCCAAAGGCACGGTTACTAAGAAATACAATTTTTTAAACTTGAAATTGGAAATTATGAAGAATATCGTAAATATTGTAATAGTAAAATAAAGTAAGTAGAAACAAATGTGTGACTAGCAAGACATGCATACGGTAAAATATCGTACTTAAAGGAATAAACGCAGACCAACCATTGGTGCCACTCCTCCCTGCCGTACGCAACTGCAAGACCACACCAGTCGCGTCACTCCTTATGCTGAGGAATGCATACAGACAGTCCTATAAACTAACAACAAGCTTCACAGATGATTGTCCTAAACGTAAACTCAACTAGTTTCAGAGTCTCTTTGCTTAAATGCAAATTTTTTGAAATGAAAAATACGAAATTTTGAAGAAAAATTGGAAATATCGGAACAGAAAATTGCAGCGTGTATAAGTAAATAGGAAACAGGAAAAAGTGCGTGCGGAACAGGGTCGTGGTTAACGAAATTATCAAAGACCATTCAATAGTGCCGCACCGATCTGCCGTACGCAACTACATGACTTCGCCAGTCGTGTCGTTCGGCAGCGTAGGTACGTATACATACAATTATATAAAATTACATTAAGTTTATCAAAATATTGTCATAAAGGTACACTCAGCTAATTCTATAGACACTTTTTCTATGAAATGCGACTTTTGAAATTGAAAATTGGAAATTATCGAAGAGAGCGATATATGTTGGAATTTTACAAATCGGATACATTATTTGCTGTTCCTGATTAAGTTTTGCGCATGCCCGACACATGTATATCCCTGCACCTACCTCCATTCCTAGAGCCCAACAGAAACTTACCCCAAACCTAACCCGCCCGGTACGTGTCAGGCCAATCCAACCGCCATTTTAATGTACTTATTACTGGCAATTAATAATTGTATGTTGTTACTTGTCCACTTCGACTAACTTAGGAATGACCGACACATGTATGACCCAGAATCTTACCGAAGCACGGGAATGCAACCGAAAATTCCACATAAATTAGACCTCCCGTATTGAGACAATTAAATCCACCCGCACATTGTATGTATTGTTAGCATTTAATAATTCTATTGTGGTATCTCATGTTATGGCAGCAGTCGAATCGTGCGTCAGCGTCTTCACCTCTCTTGAGAGCCGATCCGCTATGTCAGTAACATCACGTACCCTGTTATTTAGATGGTCAGACCAGGTGTCAATTCACTGTGCAGTATTACTAAAGGACATGTTAATTCATGGTACGAATATTGATGTCGAGTGCGAAGCGCCTAGAGAATGTTGTCACTTGCAATATGGTTTATCCAAATACGAAAGACCATCCCTTCCGGTAACCTAACACGCTGTAGGGACTGTCTAGCATAGTGTTCACGGAAACAACTTCCTAGACATTTTAATTGACGAACCCGCTAATTTCATGTGTGAAAAGTGAAATCGAGACTTGAAGCGATCGTTAACGTTACCACCTTACCTTGACAGTCGAACGGCTATGTCACTAGTTTCACCTGTACTGTCATTCCGAGGGTCAAATCAGATATTCTGGGAGCATATCCGTTGAATAGTATTGGCAATGGACACCTTAATTCACAGTATGAATGTTAGAGTGGGGCGTCAAGCCGTTTGAGAAAGTTACCAATTCCTATAGACACAAACGTTGTACCGAATACATTACCTTACGTGAACCTAAACCGCTGTAGCGGGTGTGAATCTTAATGTTCACCCAAACAAATTATTATACATTTTTGCAGACGGACACTCTAATTTCATGTAGGAATAGGATTATCGCGGGGCAAACCCTCCGAGAACGTTACCACAATTTTCGAGAGTCGCATAGCATCACCTATAATGTGATTCCGAGGGTCAGGCCAGCAACTCTGAGAATCAATCCACTGTGCAATTCTATCAATGGACAGGTTAATTCACAGTACGAATATTGATGTCGAGAGTCAAACCATTCGAAAACTTTGTTACTTGCTATGGAGTCGATCGTAAGGTATACGTATACTGATAATCGTATAAAATACCAATAAGTTTAAAGAAGAACAATGTAATAAAGTTACAGTCAACTACTTCCAGAGACACACATACTTAGATATACAATTGTCTAAACTAAAAATTAGAAATTTTAAATGGAATCGAGAATATCATATCAATAAATTTCAGCATGTATAAATAATTGGGAAACTGCAAAAACATGCATAATATAGAAAATCATGGTTAATGAAATTAACGCACAGTATCCAGTAGTGCTACTCCACCCGGCCGTATGCAACTACAGTACATCGCCATTCGTGCCGCTCCAGCAGCGTAGGTACGTATACAGTCAATTATATATAATAACAACAATCCTATCAAAATAATGTCATAAACGGACATTAAACTATTTCTAAAGACACTTTTACTGAAACATACAATTCTTGAATAGGCTAATTGGAAATTGAGGAAGAAATCGAAAATGTAATACATTAAATTACGGTATGAATGAATAATGGGATGAATGGGAAGAAATGCATACGGTACCATATCATGGTTAAAAAAATTAACGATGACCATCAGGTAGTGTCGCTCCCATCTACCGAACGCAACTGCAAGACGAATCCAGTCGTGTCGCTCCGGCAGCGTATGAACACATAGAGAAAATCATATAAAGTAACAAAGAATTCAACCAAATATTCTCATTAAGGTACACTTAACTGATTCCAAATGCACATTTCATATAAGACACAATTTTCGAAATTAAAAATTTGAAATTTTGTAAAAGATAGAAAATATAATAACAGTAAATTTCAGTAATTATAAATAAATGGAGGGAAAAACGCTTACGGTACTGTATCATTGCTTAAGAGGTTAACAAAGACCATCCAGTAGTGCCGCTCCGATATACCGAGCGAAACTACAAATCCACTCTAGTCGTGTCGCTCCGGCAACGCAGGTACATGCACAAAAAATCATAACAAATAACAAATAGTTTACCTACATATTATCGTAAACTCACCTATCATGTTATTCCGAAAGTCAAACCAGGTATTCCAGGAGTCAATCCACAGCATANTACTTCCAGAGACACACTTACTTAGATATACAATTGTCTAAACTAAAAATTAGAAATTTTAAAAGGAATCGAGAATATCATATCAATAAATTTCAGCATGTATAAATAATTGGGAAACTGCAAAAACATGCATAATATAGAAAATCATGGTTAATGAAATTAACGAACAGTATCAAGTAGTGCTACTCCACCCGGCCGTTTGCAACTACAATACATCGCCATTCGTGCCGCCCCAGCAGCGTAGGTACGTATACAGTCAATTAATGGACATTAAACTATTTCTAAAGACACTTTTACTGAGACATACAATTCTTGAATAGTCTAATTGGAAATTGAGGAAGAAATCGAAAATGTAATACATTAAATTACGGTATGAATAAATAATGGGATGAATGGGAAGAAATGCATACGGTACCATATCATGGTTAAAAAAATTAACGATGACACATAGAGAAAATCATATAAAGTAACAAAGAATTCAACCAAATATTCTCATTAAGGTACACTTAACTGATTCCAAATGCACATTTCATATAAGACACAATTTTCGAAATTAAAAATTTGAAATTTTGTAAAAGATAGAAAATATAATAACAGTAAATTTCAGTAATTATAAATAAATGGAGGGAAAAACGCTTACGGTACTGTATCATTGCTTAAGAGGTTAACAAAGACCATCCAGTAGTGCCGCTCCGATATACCGAGCGAAACTACAAATCCACTCTAGTCGTGTCGCTCCGGCAACGCAGGTACATGCACAAAAAATCACAATAAATAACAAATAGTTTACCTACATATTATCGTAAACTCACCTATCATGTTATTCCGAAAGTCAAACCAGGTATTCCAGGAGTCAATCCACAGCATAATATTGCCAATAGGCACAGTAATTCCTGGTGTGAATGATAATATCGCATCTTTTATGGTGAATATCTGCAGAAATTCGATAACCTCAGTCGTTTGCAGCAAATGCACTCGCATTCATTGTATTATATTTTTCGGCAAGTCTTTTCGTATTCTCCCGATAGACCACAGAATTGTATTATGTTGCACGGAAAGTAATAACAATTTTTCCTGGCAGAGGACGTAAGTGTACTATTTCGCAGCCAGCGTCTCAATTAAGCCGCATATAAAAAAGCGAAAAGACATTCCGAACAACCCAATAATTGCAAGTATCTTGTCGCCGAAGAATTGAAATGTCTAGCTTGCATCGTGCTGCGAAAGTGAACCTCGCGTTTGCTATGGGAATTGAAAGTCATGTAAATATGAGTTACTCAGGTCAATTTCGCGTGACTGGAATCGAATTGTGCGCTTAGTGCGGAGGAACTACAAAAATTGTTACACAGACTGCGTATTTCAGTCCACATCTGATTATTTCAGTAGACTGCATCAAGTATAAACTCATTCATAGTATTATGCTTTTCGGCAAGTAGTCATTTTTTCTCAAGGAAGAACCAGACACCATTAGTACGTTAGAATAGTATTTTCGTTTCTTCTGAACAGGGGACCCATTTCTTTCAGGTGGTAGGAAAAGCTGTTTCGTTTCTTCCGAGCAGATCACGTAAATGTATTCCTTTGTAGCCATCTTCACAATTATGCCGCGTGAAAAGGAAGAAAGAAAACACTATATACGCGCCAACAGTGGCGCGTACTCTGATTCTGAAGCGCTGAAATTGCTCACTGGATTGGTGCATGGTTTGAGAATCGCGCGTTAGCAATGGGAAACAACAGTCATGTAGGCATTAGATACTCAAGTTCATTTCGCAATCACTCGATAGTATTTTCGCGTCTAGCGCACAGAAACTGTAGAAGCCGTTACTTGTAATTGAATATCCGTCAAAATCTGATGATTTAGTGGTTTGGAGCCAATATGCACTCATTCATTGCATTATGATTTCCGGAAAGATATGTAGTTCGTTCCTTAATCAAGACCTAATTGCATTCAGCTGGTTGGAAAGTAATCTCGGTTACAACCGAGGATGGACCTGGTTGTATTGGGTTACGCGGAATGCAATTTCGTTTCATCCGAGCACAGGAAGTAAATATATTATTACGCAGACATCACAATTAGGCCACAAGAATAGAGGAAAGGAATTATCGCCCGTGCCAAATCAAATTTCGTATTCTGATCCTGAGACATTGAAATTTCAAGATCTAATCATGCTTCGAACCTGAAACGCACATTTGTGATGGGAATTGTACGGCACGTAAGTATGCGATACTCACGCCGATATCGCATCATTTGAACCAATTTGCAGGCATATGGCACAAAAGCTGTAAACATAGTTACTTTGATAGCAAATTTATGTCCAAATCAAATTACTTCATTCGGTAGAATCAAATAAACATTCATTCATTTTATTAGGTTTTTCGGTATGTAATTTCGTCCTTACTCGATAGACGACCTTAATGTATTTGCTTGTTCAGAAAATATTTTCGATTGTTTCTCCGAATCGAGGGCGTGAATATATGTAGACACAGCCAGTTTCACATTAAAACTGCACGAAGAAAAATACGAAATTATTTTCCGGACATCACAATATAAACGCGTATTCTGAAGCTGAAACGCTGATATTTCTCGATAGAACAGCGTATCGCAGTTGAATTGCGCGATTTGTGATGGGAATCAGGTGTTTGGTAGAAATGCAATACTTGCGCTTATTTCGCACCTTTGGAACGTATTTGCGCGCACAGAGCGGTGAAACGATGCAAATCAATACCTAGACGGGATATTTCTGTCCACATCCGCATACCTCAGCCATTTTATAAAATATACAGCGATTTATTGGACGATGTTTTTCGGAAAGTAATTTCGCCTTTCTCGATGGAGGACCAAATGTATTATGTTCTTGCAAGTGAAATTTCGTTTGGTCGCGGAGGAGGACCTAATTGTGTTTGGTTGCTCGGAGACACATTTCGTTCTTTCAGAACTGAAGAAGAAAATGTAGTCTTTCCTAGAATACTATACAAATATGCCGAGCGGAAGGAAAAAGTATCTGTTTCCCGATCAGCCAATACTTAGACGCATTTTGACTCTGATACGCTGAAATTCCTTGGCTGAATCATATATCGCAAGTNTTTCACATTAAAACTGCACGAAGAAAAATACGAAATTATTTTCCGGACATCACAATATAAACGCGTATTCTGAAGCTGAAACGCTGATATTTCTCGATAGAACAGCGTATCGCAGTTGAATTGCGCGATTTGTGATGGGAATCAGGTGTTTGGTAGAAATGCAATACTTGCGCTTATTTCGCACCTTTGGAACGTATTTGCGCGCACAGAGCGGTGAAACGATGCAAATCAATACCTAGACGGGATATTTCTGTCCACATCCGCATACCTCAGCCATTTTATAAAATATACAGCGATTTATTGGACGATGTTTTTCGGAAAGTAATTTCGCCTTTCTCGATGGAGGACCAAATGTATTATGTTCTTGCAAGTGAAATTTCGTTTAGTCGCGGAGGAGGACCTAATTGTGTTTGGTTGCTCGGAAACACATGTCGTTCTTTCAGAACTGAAGAAGAAAATGTAGTCTTTCCTAGAATACTATACAAATATGCCGAGCGGAAGGAAAAAGTATCTGTTTCCCGATCAGCCAATACTTAGACGCATTTTGACTCTGATACGCTGAAATTCCTTGGCTGAATCATATATCGCAAGTTAATCGCGAGTTTGCAATTGGAAAAAAATGTCCCGTAAAAATGCAATATACACTTAGATTTCATATCATAAGAATGTATTTGCGCGCATACAGCAGGGAAATTAGTTGCTTTTGTGTAAAATCATTTGATTTCTCCCTTGCTTCT
>NIJG01001856.1:3016-13587 GCA_002201625.1 Euglossa dilemma
CCCTTGATTTTGTACCGTGAGCATTTTTCCCAGTTTTCTACTTATATATAGATATGTAATTTACTATTACGATATTTCCGATTTTTTCATAATTTCTAATTTTTCACATCAAATAATGTATTTCATAGTAAAACTGTCTCTGGAATTAGTTGAGTATACGTTCATGACAAAATTTTGTCAAGTTCCCGCGCATTTTATTGGATTATCTGTATACGTACCTAAGCTTCAGGAGCGACACAATTGTCGACGTCTCGTAGTAGCGTACGGTAGATCGATGCGGCACTACTGGGTCGTAATCTTTAATTCGCATAACTTTATTTTGTATCCTATGCATTCCTTCGCTGTTTTCTATATATTTCTATAAACTGCAGTTTACTGCTATATTTCCGATTTTTAACAAAATTTTCAGTTTTTGTTTAGGAAAATTTTATTTCGCAGTAAAGTGTCTTTGGAATTAATTGATTGTACGTTTGTGACAATATATTGTTAAAACTATTGTTATTTCATACGATTGTCCGTATACTTACCTACGCTGCCGGCGCGATCGGGCTGGAGTAGACTTGTAGTTGCAAATGGTACATTGGAGCAACGCTAGTAGATGGTCTACGTTAATTTCTTTAACCTTGATTTTGTGCCGTACTGATTTTTTCGCAGTCATCCGTTCAATTACATATACTGTGATTTACTGCTATGATATTTCTGGTTTTTTTTCAAAATTTCAAATTTATAATTTCGAAAATTATACATTTTAGGAAAGGTGTCTTTCAAAATATTTGAGAGTACCTTTCTGAGAATATTTTGCAATATTCTCAGATAGTTTGTATGATCGTCACTATACGTACCTACGCTGCCGGAGCGACACAACTTGACTCGTCTTGCAGTTGCGTTCGGTGGATGGTTCCGACACTACTGTATGGTATTTGTTAGTTTCTATAACCTTGGTATTGTACCGTATGCATTTTTCCCAGTTTTCCATTTATTTATGGATTATGTAAAATACTGATATGATATTTTCGATTTTTTCAAAATTTTCAATTTTTGATTTAAAAGAATGTATTTCGTAGTAAAAGTGACTTTGTAATTGGTTCAGTGTACAGTTATGACGATATTTTGCTTGACCTATTGTTATGTTATATTATTGTCTGTGTACGTTCCTGCGCTTCCGGTGCGACACGGCTGTAGTGGTCTTGTAGTTGCGTACGACAAATCGGAGTGGCATACTGCATGGTCTTCGTTAATTCCTTTCACTTTGATCTTCTGCAGTATGTCTACATTCGCAGTATACTAATTGTTTATAAATGCTGTAATGTGCTGTTATGATATTATCGATTTTCTCCGAAATTTTCGATTTTAATTTAAAGGAATTATACTTTTAAGTCAAAGTGTCTTTGCTATTATTTGAGTGTAAGTTTATGACAATATTTTGTTCATCTTATTTTTAATCTATATGATTGCCTGTACAGGTACCTACGCTGCCGGATCGACACGACGGGGGTGCATTTGTAGTTACGTTCGATAGATCGGGCGACCCTGATGTATGCTATTTTTAATTTCTCTAACCTTGTTATTGTACTGATTGTATTCCTTCGTGTTTTTCTATTTATATCTACATACCGTTACGTACTGTTTTGATATTATCAATTTTTTTTCAAAAATTTCAATTTTTATTATTAAAAATTGTATTTCTTAGTAAATGGTTATTTGGAATTAGTTTATTGTACGTTTCCTACATTATTTTGTTAAACTTGCTGTTACTTTATATGATTGCCTCTATATATACCTACGCTTCCGGAGGGAAACGTTTAGAGTCGTCCTGTTGCTGCGTTCGGTAGATCGAAGCGATACTACTCTATGACCTTCTTTAACTTCGTTAACCATGATATTGTAATGTATGCATCTCTTCTCAGTTTTCTATTTATTTCTATATACTATGATTTACTGTTATGACATTTTCGATCTTTTTCCAAATTTTCAGTTTATAATTTTAAATATTGAATTCCATATTAGAAGTGTCTTTTGAATTAGTTGAGCTTACAATTGTGACATTGTTTCGTGGAGCTAGTTGTTTTTTATACGATTGTGTGTGTGCGGACCTACGCTGCCGGAGCGACTCGGTTGGAGTGGTTCTGTAGTTGCGCTCAATCGATCGGGGCGACACTGCTGTATGGTCTCAGTTAATTTCCCTAACCTTCATATTGAACCGTTTGCATTCTTTCGCAGTCTTCCAGTCATTAATAGGTTCTATAATTTACTCTTCTGATATTTTGGAGTTTTATTCGTAATTTCCAAATCTTATTTAAAAGATTGTATTTCTCAGTAAAAGTGACTTTGCAATAAGTTACGTCGTACGTCTATGACATTATTTTGTTATACCTCTTGTTACTTTATATGTCTGTCTGTATACGTACCTACGCTTTCGTAACACACGGCTGGAGAGGTCTTGTTGTTGCGGTCTGATGATCGGAGCGGCTATAGTGTATTGTTTTTGTTGATTTCATTAACCCTGATATTGTACCGTTTGCATTGCTTCGCAGTTTTCTATTTACCTCTACATTCTGTATCTTTCTGTTTTTATTTTTTCAATATTTTTCCAAAATTTTCAATTTAGAGTTTAAAATGTTGTATTACTTTGTAAAAGTGTCTTTGGAATTAGTTGAGTGAACGATCATGATATTATGTTGATAACATTATTGTTATTCTAGGCGACTGTCTGTATACGTACTTACGCATCCGGAACAACACGACTGTCGAGATCTTCTAGTCGCGTACGGCAGATCGGAGCGGCACAACTAGATTGTCCTTGCTATTTTCTTTAACTATATTATTGTACCGTATGCATTCTGACGCAGTTTTCTTTGTAGTTACAAAGTCTGTAATTTACTGTCGTAATATCTTTGATTTTCTACTATGTTTCCATTTTCTATTTTATAAATTTGTATTTCATAGTAAACGTGCTTTTGGTATTATTTTAGTGTACGTTAAAGACGTTATTTTGTCAAACTTATTTTTATTTTATATGTTTGCCTCTATACGTACCTACGCTGCTATAACAACACGACTGGCAAGGTCTTGTATTTGCGTGTGGCAGATCGGAGCCTCTCTAGCGGATGGCCTTCTTTAATTTGATTAAACTTGATTTTGTACCGTAGTCATTTTAGCCAGCTTTCTACTTATATCTACATACTGTAGTATACTAGTATGATATTTTCCTTTTTTCCAAAGTTTCAATTTTTGCTATAAAAAGTTTTATATCCTAGTAATAGTGTCTATGAAGTTAGTTGAGTTTATGTTTATGAAATTATTTTGTTAAATTCTTTGTTACTTTATATGATGATTATCTCTATACGTTCATATGCTGTAGGAGCGACACGACTGTTAGCGTTCTGTAGTTGCGAACGGCAGAACGGAGCGGTACAACTAGATGGAATTCGTTAATTTCTTTTCCTTTGTTTGTACCATATTCATTTTTTCTCAGTTTTCCATTAATTTATAAACACTGTAAATTACTGTTTTGATATTTTCGATTTTCATCGAAATTTTCAATCTTTATTTTAAAATTTGCATTTCCTAGTAAAAGTGTCATTGGAATTATTTGTTTATACTTTTATGATTACTATCGTTTATACGTAATACGTTTATACGTTAAATTCTTTGTTACTTTATATGATTGATTGCATGCGTGCCTACGCATCCGACGTGACACGACTGGAGTGGTCTTGTAGTTGCGTCCAGTTGATCAGGGTGATACTACTGTCTGGTCTTTGTCAATTTCATTAATGATGATATTGTACTGTATGCATTCTTCCGAAATTTTCTATTTATTTCTCCATACTGCAGATTACTGTCATGAGATTTTCGATTTTTTTTTCAAATATTTTAACTCTTAATTCAAAAAATTGTATTTTATATTAGTAATGTCTTTGGAATTACTTTGGTGTACGTTCATGACATTATTTTGTTAATTTCATTGAGAGTTCGTGTGATTCTCCGAACACATACCTACTTTGCCGGAGCAACACTGTTGGCGAAGTCTTCTAGTAGCGTACCGGAGGTTGACGTGGCTCTACTGGATGCTATTCGTTATTTTCTATAACCTTGACTGTGTACCGTATGTATTTCCTGCCAGTTTTCCGTTGAATTATTCGTAGTGTAATTTAATATAATGATATCTTAGATATTTTTAAAAATTATCAATTTATAGTTTAAAAAATTGCATTTCCTACTACAAGTGGCTCTGTAGTCATCTCAGTGTACGACTATAGCGATACTGCGTTCAACATATTGTTGTTTTATGTGATTTGTCTGTATAAGTACCTACGCTTCCGGAGCGATAATATAGTATTAGCTTCGATAGCTTCTTTAACATTGATATGGTACCGCATGCATGCTTTCCCATTTTTGTATTTATTTCTCCATACTGTAAATTACTGTTATGATATTTTCGATTTCTTTCAAAATTCCAAATTCATAACTACAGGAATGTATTTTTTGGCAAAAGTGTCTTTGAAAATATTTGAGTCTGCCTTTATTACTGTATTTTGTTACATTCCTTATCATTATATATGATTGTCTCTGTTCGTACCTACGCATCCGGAGCGTGACGGCTGGAGTAGCCTTTTGTTGCGTTTGGTTGAACGGAGCATCAATACTGTATGGTCTTCAATCATTTCTATAACCATAATATATTACCGTATGCATTCTTTCTCAATTTTGTATGGTTATAAATACTATAATTTAGTGGTATGATATTTTCGATTTTTCTTCATAATTTTCAATCTTAATTTTAAGAAATTGTATTTGCCAGTAATAGTGTCTTTGGAATTAGTCGAGTATTCCTTGTGAAATTATTCTGTAAAACTTATTGTTATCTTATATGATTGTCGCTATACGTACCTACGGTGCCAACATAACATGACTGGCGAGGTCTTGTAGTAGTGTACGGCAAAGTGGCACTACTTTGTAATCTTCGTTAGCTTCTCTAACCTAGATATTGTACCGCATGCATTTCTTCGAGTCTGCGTTTATTTATACATACTGTGATTTACTGTTACAATATTTTCGATTCTTTTTATATCTTCAATTTTTTGTTGAAAAAATTGTGTTTCACAGCAAAAGCGTCTTTGGAATTAGTTGAGTTCACGTTTACGACATTATTTCATGAAGCTCATTGTTATTCTATATGATTGTCAGTATACGTACCTACGCTGTTGGACCGACATGACTGGCGAGACCTTGTAATATGGTACGGCGGAACGGAACGGAGTTCTAGTCGAACTTCGTTAATTTCTTTAACCTTATTTTTTTCCCGAATGCACTTTATCCCAGTTTTCCATTTATATATACGTACCGTAATATACTGCTATGATACTTTCTATTCGTTTCAACTTTTTCGGTACTGAATATAAAAAACTGTATTTTTCCAGTAAAGGTGTCCTTTGAATTATTTGAGCTTACGTTTATGACAATATTATATTCAGCTTGATGTTGTTTTATGTGACTGTATACCTGCCCACGCTATCGGAGCGATACGGCTGCCGTGTTCTTGCAGATGCATACAGCATATCGGAGCGACACTACTGTATGGTCTCTGTTAATTTCTTTAACCTTCATTTTGTACCGTATGCGTTTTTGCGCAGTCCACCTTTGCTTTATGCATATTGTAATTGACTAACGATACTTTCGATTTTTCTCACAATTTCCAGCTTTAAATTTCAAAAAATCTATTTTTAGGAAATGTGCCCTTGAAATTAGCAGAGTGCACGTTTATGGCAATATTTTCTGAAACTCAACGTTATTTTATACAAATGTTTGTAATTCGTGGCTACACTTCCCGAGCGACACGACCGGAGTGGCCCTGTAGTTGCGTACGGCAGGCGGAGCGGCATACTGGATGGTCTTCGTTAATTTCTGTAACTATGTATTCGAACCGCATGCATTTGTTTCCAATTTGTCCATTTATTTAAACATTCTGCAATTTACAGTTATGATATTTCAAATTTCTTTTTTTCAAAACTTTCAAGTTTCATTGTAAGAAACTGGATTTCATAGTAAAAGTGCCTATGGAATTAGTTGAGTGTACGCTGAAGACAGTATCATGTAAAATTCTTTGTTACATTATATGATTGTCTCTCTATGTACTTACGTTGCCAGCGCAACATGGCTGGAATGGACTTGTAGTTGCGTATGGTACATCGGAACAACGCTAATGGATGATCTGCGTTAATTTCTTTAACTGTGAATGCGTACCATATGCATTTCCGCCCAGGTTTCTACATTTTCCTACATTTTTTTACTCCGCATGAATTTTTCAACAACTTTTCCATTTATTTATACATTACGTTACTTACTGTTACGATATTTTCGATTTTCTTCGAAATTTTCAATTCCTATTTTAAAAAATTGTATCTACCAGTAAAAGTGTCTTTGGAATCAGTTGTGTGTACGTTTATGGCAATATTATGTCAAATTCTATCCATTTTATATGATGCACTGTATACGTACCTTAGCTTCGGGAGCGGTACGATTGTAGTGGTCTTGTAGTTGGGTACGGCAGATTGGACCAGCATACTGGATTGTCCTCGTTAATTTCTGTAACCCATCATTTTAAACTGTATGCGTTCTTTCCCAATTTATCCATTTATTTTATACGTTCATTAATTTACTGTAATGAGATTTTCGATTTTTTTTTTTCTGAATTTTCAATTTCTATTGTAAGAAATTGTATTTCCTAATAAAACTGCCATTGAAAATAGGCGAGCGTACGGTTATGGCAATATTCTGTGAAGCTTGATGTTATTTCATATGATTGCCTGTAGGCACCCCTACGCTCCCGGCAAGACACGACTGTCAAGAACTTGTAGTTGTATACGACAGAACAGATCGGCACAACTGAACTGTCTTCGATAATTTTTTTTACCTTGATATTGTACCGTATACATTCTTTGCAGTTATCTATTTATTTCTACATACTGTATTTTACTGTTATAATTTTTCGAATTTTTTCAAAATTTTCAATTTTAATTTAAAAAATTATATTTTTTAGGAAATGATTCTTAGGAATTAGTTGAGTGTACGTTTATGATAATAGTTTTCTTATGCCTTATGTTATTTTATGGTGGTCTGTATACGTAACTACGATGGCGGTGCGACACGAATGCCGACGTCAGGCAGTTGCGTAGGGTAGATCGGAGTGGCACTTATGGATTGTGTTCGTTAGATACCTTAACCATAATATTGTACCGTATGCATTTCTCCGCTGTTTTCTACTTATATCATCATACTGCAGTTTTCTGTTATGCTATTTTCGATTTTTTTTCAAAATTTTAATCTTTTCATTTATAGAATTTTACTTCTTAAGAAAAGTGCCATTGGAATTATTTGACTGTACGTTTATCGCGATATTTTTCTAAACTTTTTATAGTTTTATATGATTGCCTGCATGCGCACCTACGCTTCCGGACCGACACAGTTGGAGTGGTCTTGTAGTTGCGTACGGCAGATCAGAGCGGCATACTGGATGATCTCGCTATATTCATTAACCGTGACTTTGAACCATACACATCTTTTCACACCTTTTCCATTTATTTATGCAATCTGTAATTTACTGTCATGAAAGTTCTGATTTTGTTAGAAATTTTCAGGTTTTAGTTGATGAAATTGTATTTCTTCGGAAAAGTGTCTTTGGAATTAGTTGAGTGTACGCTTATGACACTATTTTGTGAAACTAATTGTTATTTTATATGATTGTCTGTAACCGTACCCACGCCGATTGAGGGACACAACTGGCGAGATCTTGTACTAGCGTACGGCAGATAGGGCGACACTACAGAATGGTCTCCATCGATTCGTTTGTTCTTGATTTCGTACCGCTTGCATTTCTTCCTAGTTCTCCATTTATTTATACATACTGTGATTTAACGTTATGATATTCTCGATTTTTCTTAAATATTTTCAATCCTTATCGTAGAAAATTGTACTTCTTAGGAAAAGTTACTTTGGAATTAGTTCAGTCTACGCGTATAACATTAATTTGTTTATCTAATTTTTATTTTGTACGATTGTCTCTATAAGTACCTACGCTGTTTGCGCGACACGACTGGCGAGGTCTTCTAGTTGCGTACGGCAGATCGAGTCAGCACTACTGTATGGTCCCTGTTAATACCTTTACCCTTAATATTGAACCGTAAGCATTCTTTAGCAGTTGTCTATTTATTTCCACATACTGTAAATTAAAGCGTTGGTATGTTGGATTGGTTTCAAAATTTCCAATTTGTACTTTAAGAAGCTGTATAACTTAGTAAAAGTTTCTTTTGAATTCGGTGAATATGAGTCTATGACAATATTTTGTTATGCTGGTTGTAATTTTATATGATTGTAGACGGACCTACAACGCCGGAGCACCACAACTGATGAGGTACTGCAGTTGCTTGAGGCAGATCGAAGCGGCCCTACTGGATGATCTTCTTTAATTTCCTTAACCTTAATATGGTTCTGTATGCACTCTTTCGCACTTGTCTATTTATTTAAAAATACTGTAAACTGCGGATATGATATTTTCGATTTTCATATAAAATTTCAATTTTTAGATTCATAAGTTTTAAATTTAGCTTATAAATTGTATTTTTCAGTAAAAGTGTGTTTGGACCTACATGAGTGTACGTCGATGTCATTATTTTGTTAACCTAATTGTTGTTTTATATGACTGTCCGTATATGCACCTACGTTGTTGGAACGACACGACCGGCGAGGTTTTGTATTTGTGTACGACAGAACGGAGCGACACTACTGGACAGTCTTTGATAATGTTTCTAACCATGATCTTATGCAGTAGGAATTTTTTCCGAGTTTTTCGTTTATTCGTACACACTGTAAGTTACTGCCATGATATTTTCACTTCTCCTAAAATATACTATTTCTGAAATAAAAAATTGGAGGTTTTGAGTAAAATCGAAAATATCATAACAGTAGATCACAGAATGTAGAAATATATTGTGAACATCGAAAGAATGCATGCGTCACAATATAAATGTTGGAGAAATTAACGAAGATAATACCGTAGTGTCGATCCGATATACCGAACGCAACTACAAGACCACTCCAGCCGTGTCGCGCCAGAAGCGAAGGTACATATACAGACAATCATATAAAATAACAATACGCATACCAAATTATCATCTTAAACGTACACCCAACTAATTACAATGACGCCTTCACTAAGAAATACAGTCCTTTAAGTCATAATCTGAAAACTGTGAAAAAAAAATCGGAAATATCATAGCAGTATATTGCAGTATGCATAAATAAATGGTAAACTGAGAAAAAATTCATACGGTACCACATAAAGGTAATAGAAATTAACAAAGACCATCCAGTATGCCACTCCAATCTGCGGTAACCAACGGCAGGACATCGCCAGTCGTGTGGCTCATGACCGCACAGGTACGTGTAGAGACAATCATATGAAATAACAATAAGTTTAATAAAATACTGTCACAATAGTACAGTCAACAAATTCCAAACACTCTTTTATTAAGAAATACAATTTTTTAAGACAGAAATCGAAAATTTTGAAAAAAGTCGATAATATCGTAACATTAAATCACAATATGTATAAATAAATGGGGAACTAGGAAAAAATGCGAGCGGTACGAAATCAAGGATAAAAGAATTGATGGAGACCATCCTGCAGTGACGCCCGATCTGCCGTACGCAACTACAAGATGTCGCCAGTTGCGTCGCTTGAACGGCGTAAAATGCATACAACATGTGTCGGAGATTTAGCGTGCTCTACCTGCCCCTAACGCCTGGCGAAACGGCTGCCATAGGCGAGGGATTGGGATACGCCCAATCAGAGCAATGCGTGGCTCACCTTACCTCGCACCTACCAACTAGCTCGTAGACTGCAAGACTTACGCGCCAACCTTGGTTTGGCCGGGACCTTGCCAAATCCCTATTGAATCTGCAGGCCAGTGCCCGAGCTGATCTCACGCAGCTCACCCGTGGAGGATCTAACCCGTCCGAAGAAGGGGTTCCCTAACCCGCGATATGGGCTTACCACTGCCCCCTCGAGGCCAACCCAAGCAACCGGCGGGGAGGACGGACCGCAGCCCCTCCAACCCAGGGCTCGAACCGGTTCCCGTGGTACTTGTGAATGCAGGGCCGTCCCGGTCATACCCCTCGTAAGGACACCTTACTTCCTGAGTGAGGTGCTTGCTCACCTCGGCCTAGGTTGGGCTGACTCGGCCACCGTGGGTTCGTCATTCCCAGACTGCAATGGGACCAGAAGGCCCGCCGCAGCCCCAGCGGGAGGGGGGATCCATACAACGAGTGTCGATGATTTTACGTGCGGCACCTGCCACGATGGCTCAATCCACACGGCCCCCATGGGCGCGGGATTGGGATACGCCCAATCAGCGCAGTGTGTGGCGCACCTTACCACACACCTACCAATCAGCTCGTAGACTGCAAGCCCTACGAGCCAACCTTGGGTAGGCCGGGACCTTTCTAAATCCCTACTGACTCTGGCAGGCCAGTACCCGAGCAGATCTCACGCCGCTCACCCGTGGAGGATC
>NIJG01001858.1:3210-18628 GCA_002201625.1 Euglossa dilemma
CAATTTGTAACGTTCTCAAACGGTTTGACTCTATACAGTTATTATTCATACCGTGATATAACGTTTGTATTGCCAATATTATTCAGCGAATTTACTCCTGGAATACCAGGCTTGACTCGCGGAATCACAAACATTGGTGAAGCTATTCACATAGCCCTTCGAGTCTCAAATAGGGCGGTATCGTTCTCGATCGGTTTGTCACTCGATCTTCTCATGCATACATCAAATTACGGTGTCCGCCATTACAATGAACACTAATTTTCTATCTTCGGACACGAAGTCATGCTCTCGATACAGAGGGACAGATTATCCGAGTGTGAGGTCTTCGGTAAGACTTTTGACATTATACGAATATGTAACGTTCTACAAGGCTTAGACTCTGGCCTTTAACATTCGAACCGCGAATTTAGGTCCCCATTGCCAATAGTGCACGGCGGAATGTCTCCAGGAATACCTAGTTTATCTCACGGAAAGGTAGGATATGTGAGGCTATTGATATATCCGTTCGAACCTCAGCGATGGTAGTTGCGTTGTCGCACTGCTTGACCCCCTATCTTCTAACTC
This sequence comes from Euglossa dilemma, assembly GCA_002201625.1. Lineage (NCBI taxonomy): Eukaryota > Metazoa > Arthropoda > Insecta > Hymenoptera > Apidae > Euglossa > Euglossa dilemma. The sequence goes on from NIJG01001858.1 coordinate 3,775, forward strand.
ATTGATGAAGTTAAGGTGCCCGTCAGTTCAATCGAGACCAATTTCTTTTCCGAACACGAAGCTATGCTCTCTATGATGCTGGAGTTGTTTGCGGATGGTACGGTCTTCGGTAAAACGTGTGACTTTATAGCAATTAGTTACGTTCTCCCACGGTGTGACGGGCTATTTTCATATTCATTCCCAGAATTTAGGTACCTATTGCCAATATTCTTCGGCGCACTTACGCACGGAATATCTTGCTTAACTCTCGGAATCATAGGATAGGTGAAGCTAATATCTAAGGCGCTCCATTCTCAACTAAGTTTGTAACATTCTCGAACGGTTTTACCCCCGATCTTCTAATTCATAAATGAAATAATGATGTCCGTCACTGAAGTGTAAATTAATTTGTTCCTCTAAACATAATGTAATACTCCCGATACAACGGATTAGGGTTTCGGTGGGGGAGGTGATCAATAAGACGTTTGACATTATAGCATTTGGTAACGTTCAACAACGTTTGGACGATCCGCATTAAAAATCAAACCGTGAATTAAGGTACCTATGGCCAATACTGATCAGCGGATTTACTCCAAGAATGCCTGGTATGAATCTCGGATTCACTGGACATGGTAAGCTACTGACATAGCTGTTTTAATTTCATTGAAGTTGGAAATGGCCTCGAACGATTTGACTCCCAGTTTTATAATTCCTACGCGAAATTAAGATGCCGTCTCTCTAATGTATATCAACGTGATTCTCTACAGACGAAGTTATACACTCGATACAGTGGGATAGTCTTTCGGAGGGTAAGGTCATCGGTTAAACTTTGACTTTGTACGAATTGGTAATGTTCTACAGCGGTAATGTTCGACTCTCAAAGAGGGTGGTTACGTTCTCGATCGGGTTGACCGTCAATATTCTAATTCATACATGAATATACGGTGCCGCCACCTCATTCTATACTAATGTGTTTGCCTAAACATGTAGCTATAGTCTCGATTCGTCGGGATAGCTTCTCGGACGGTAAGGCATTAGGTAAAACGTTTGAAATAAGAGCAATTAGAAACGATCTCACGTGGTGTGACGCTCTCTTTTAATATTCACTCCGTAAATTAAGGTATCTATTGGCAATAGTGTACAACGCATTTGCTCACGGAATATCTCGATTGATGTTCGGAATAACAGGATAGGTGAAGTTGTTGACACAGCCGTCCAATTCTTAAAGAAGGCGGTAACGATCACAAACAGTTTGACGCGCAATTGTAATATTTAAACCGTGAATTAAGATGTCGATTACCAATAATGTTCAGCGGATTTGCTCTGGGAATACCAGGTTTGACACTAAAAATCGCAAGATGTGTGTAGCTATTGACTTAGCCGTTCGCCTCTCACAGAAGGTGGCAACGTTTTCGAGCGGTTTGACGCCTGAACTTCTAACTGGTGCATGAGGTTGAGGTGCCTTACACACAGTTGAATACTAATTTTTCACTGTGAACACGAACTTATACTCTCGATGAAGTTGGAGCTGTTCGCGGAAGGTAAGGCCTTCAATTGAACAATACAATTTTGCGGATGATCTCCAACAATACATGGTTTGACTCTCTGAATCACTGTAAAGGTCAAGCCGCTGACCTAGCCGTTCATATATAACAGAAGGTGGGAACGTTCTCGAAAGACTTGACGACCGAATATTCTACTTCTTCATGATAATAAGGTGTCTGTCTGCTAATATGTCTACGAATACGTTTCTATGAACAGAAAACAAGCCTATTGCTACGACGGCTTGTGTTCTCGGAATGTAAGGAATGGGTTAAAAACACTGACTTTGTACCAACTGGTATTGTTCTCCGACCGATTGACTCTAAACCTTAATGTTCATTCCGTTAATTAAGGTGTCTATTGCCTATACCGTTCTGCTGATTTACTTCTGGAACACCTGGTTTAAGTCTCGGAATCACGGGGTAAGTGAAGCGATTGACTTAGCTGTGCGACTCTCAAAGATGGTGGTAAGGTTCGGGAAGAGTTTGCCGCCCGATCTTCTAATTCATACATGAAACTAAGGTGGCGGCCACTAAAATGTATACTGAATTTTTGTGACTACACGATGATACACTCTCGATAGGGCAGATTTGATTCACCGCAGGTAAGGCTTTCGGTAAAAGGTTTGACTCGATACAAATTTGTAACGTTCTCAAATGGCTTGGGGCTCTACTTTAATATTCGTACTGTGAATTAATGTGTCTATTGCAAATACTCTTCAGCAAATTTACTGCAGAAATACCTGGATTGACTCGCTGAATCGCAGCATTTGTGATGGTATTTACTTAGCAAATCGTCTCACGCAGATGGTGCAGCGTTCTCGAGCGGATTAATCGTAGAGCTTCTAATACATACATGAAGTTAATGTGCCCCTCTCCGAAATGGAAACTAATTTCTGTCCATGTACACAAAGTAATCGTCTCAATACAGCGGGATAGCTTCACGGAATCTAAGGCCTTCAATAATATGTTACACTCTATACCAGTAGATAATGCATGAAATAGAAGATCGATGGTCAAACACAACCACATCGATACACCCATTTCTGGAAGTTGCAAAACTAAGCCAATAGCGACAACTATATCTGCGACTCCGAGAGGCAAACCAGTAATTCCTGGGGAAAATCCACTAAACAATATTGGTCTTAGTAACTTGAATGCACGGTGTGCATATCAAAGTAGGGCGTCAATCCGTTTGAGAGCGTCACCAATTGGTATAATGTCAAACGTTTTAAGGATTCCACGAATATGAGCGGCTTCATCTAGAGTATAACTTCGTCTTCAGAACAAGAAAGAAATCTTCATTTCAGTGTCGGGCACCTTAGCTTGACGTATAAATTAAAAGATCGAGCGTCAACACGCTCGTGAACGTTGCAATCGTCTGTGAGAGACGAACTGCTGGATCAATATCTTCACCCAGCCTGTGATTCCGAGAGTTAAAGTAGGTATTCCGGGTGTGAATTCGCTTAACAATATTGGCAATAGACACATTAATTCACGGTTTGAATATTCATGTAGAGCGTCAATCCGTTTCAGTGCGGTACCATATGGTAAAAAGTGAAAGCTTTCACCGAAGTCCTTTCCCTCCGAAAAACTATCCCCACGTATAGAGAGTATAACTTCACGTATGTAGAAGGAAATAAGTCTCCATTTCGGTGACGGGCACCTTAACTTCATGTATGAATTGGAAGATAGTCGGTCAAATAGCTCGAGTACGATGCCACCACCTATGACATACGAACAGCAACGACAATAACTTCACATACCCTGTGATTCTTAGAGTCAAGCCAGGAATTCCGAGAGTATATCCGTAGTACAGTATTGGCAATTGACACCTTAATTTACGGTATAAATAGTAATATAGAGATCTGAACCATTGTAGTACGTTACGTACTGGCATAGGGTCTACCTTTTTACCGGATACCTTACCCTTCAAGAACATATCTCGCTGCAGCAAATGTCTTGGTTAGTGTTCAAGGAAATATATTAGTAGACACTTTAGCATGCAGACACGTTAATAGCATGTACCATTAAGAAGATGGAGAGTCAAATCGTCCGAGATCGTTACCACGAATTCTGCCAGTTGCATGGCTAATGCAATAGCTTCACATTTCCTGTGATTTTGCGAGACAAGCATGTATTCCGGGAGTAAATCCACCGAACGGTATTGACAATAGACATCATCATTATCGGTTCGAATAAAAAAGTAAAGCGTCAAACCGATCGGGAGCATTGCCAATTAATATAATGTTTACCGATGGCCTTCCCCGTGGAAGAGCTAACTCGCCGTTTCGAGGGTATTACTTCGTGTTCAGTCGAAGAAATTAATAAACACTATTATGACGGGCACATTAATTTCATTATGAACAAGAATATCGAGTGTCAAGACGCTCGAGAACGTTATCACCTGCTGTGGGAGCCGACCGGCTAAGAGAGTAGCTTCACCCACCCAAAGATTCCCAGAATCATACCAGGTATTCTGGAAGAGAATCCGATGAAAATTGCAGACAATGGACATGCTAGTTCACGGATTGAATACCAAAGAAGAGGGGCAAGCAATCGGGGAACATTACCAAGTGCTATAAATTCATACTTTTTATCGGTACCTTACATTCCGAGCCCATAACCCCTTGTAGCGAGTGTCCAGCATAATGCTCACGGAAACAAATTAGTAGACACTTTAGCAGACGGAGACTGTAATTTCATTTCTGAATAGCAGAATCGATAGTCAAATCACGCAAGAGTGTTACCACCTTCTTTCGGATTCGAACAGCTACGTTAATAGCTTCACGTATCCTGGGATTCCGAGAGACAAACTAGGTACTCCGGGTGTATATTCGCTGAACGGTATTGGCAATAGACTTGGGGTAGGGAGGCTAGCCACCGGAGAACATTTCCTAGTGTTATATAGTTATACACTTTACCGAGTATCTTACCTTCCGTGAACCTAACTCGCTGCATCGAGAGTATAAATTTTTGTTCAGAAAAGCAAGCCAGAATACATTTTAGTGGCGAGCCCCTTAGTTTCATGTATGAATTAGAAGATCAAGTGTCGAAACTTTCGAGAACGTAACCACCCTCTATGAGAGTCGAAAGGCTACGTTGGTAGCTTTGCACATGCTGTGATTCCGAGAGACAAACCAAGTATGCCGTGAGTAAATCCACTGAACAGTTTTGGTAGTAGACGACATAATTCACGGATTCAATCTTAACACGTTGACGCATACGTGGATATTCGGTGTCTGTTCCGTGCGGCGGCGCTTCAACTAGTGGTCCGCTCCATGGTGCGGCGCGGCACCAAATTATACTGTTCAATGCTTGCGCCCTAATGCCTACTAGCACGTTAGGAGGAAGCTAACTTCCACTTTGACTCTTCGGCGTTTCGAAGATTTATTTGCACTCTTCGACGTTTCGATGACTCCTTTTTACCGTTTTAATGGAATTTTTTTACTTTCTCCACGATTTTCCATGATGCGTTTTGAAAACCCGTGGAGATGGCCAAACAGGGGAAATCTTCCCTTATAGGAGTTTTGGGATCACGGGCGTTCCCTTGATCTTCGCATTGTACATCTTGAGGGAGGATAAGTCCTCTCACGCGAGGGGGTGGTGGAGTGATCCCTCTCCAGCAAGGTGAAGCGCCGATACTTCAGGCACGTAATATATATAAATTACATATCACCCAAGCGCGGTGTCCGGAGCACTCTCCGATAGTGTGGCCACTCGATATTTATGACTCCGCGCTGGGGAACGTCTTCGAGTGTAGAGCACGTGGCCCTCCCCCTGGCCCATTGTCAGCCAAGTTCTCCGTGACAGAGCCCAAGTTCGGTCAAGTAGGGGTTTAGCTTCTCTTGTTTCGGACCATGAGAAGTTTAGAACAGAAGTAATAGGACACTTTCAAACGCAATAGCTCTCAACAAATACTGCGACCGTTTGTCGCACACGACGAAAATAGTTCAAGGACGTAGTGTAAGTTTTATGCGTAAATTATGTTGAGTGCGAGCGGCAATTTCGTCGAATCCCCGACTAACGATTTCCAGGCGCCCTGGCAACTTGTAACATGCAAAGGGTCTCTGGGGCTCCGCACTAGAGTTTTGTCTCCAGGATCGCCAAAGAAAGGTATATTGCCGGGCTATGTGGCCGTGCACCATTGTGCGATTTTCCAGAAAAATTCCCTTTCCATTGGCCGATCGCGGGCCTAGGGGTGCTCACCAGCCTCTGGGCATTCGGCGGCCCAATTAGACATTTAGGACCGCCCACACGTAATGAGGGAAATCAGTGATTTCTGAGGGAACGAATTCTACCCAGCTGACACTTCTTATATAATGTGTGACCTAGTAAGTGGGGGTGATCATTGAGAGTTTAGACAGCGACACGTGGTTTACGGAGAGTTTCGAGTTGACGGCAAGTGAAGAAGACTTTAGTTAGTGTGCGTTGTGAGTATTGTGGGTTGTGCGAAGTTTTTATGAGGCGCGAGGTCAGTACAGTTCTGAAAGGATCCCGAGTACACATTTCTTCCAGTAGGTATAAAGGTAGTATGAAGTTTCCTTCCTTCTAAAAAGGCGGTTATCATTTTTCATTTGTCATTTTTGCCCATCTAAATATTCGATACAAAGGATATGGAATTCAGTAATTCGTCTGATGAATCTGTATCTGGAATCATGCGAAAGGGACGACGAAATAGAATACTTTCATCATCATCATCGACACGGCAACCGATAGGAGTACCACGGAGGAAGAGGTTTCGGAGTCTGGTCTAGGGGACCAATATGATGATGCGGAATGGCGGAAAATAGCAGAAAAATTTGCATCAGAGGAAAAGTGTTCAGAAGAAGAAGAGCTACTGATCAAGTAGACGGACTGCGTCGATCCTGTTGCATTATATAAATTATTTTTCGCGGACGTGATATTTGAGATCATCGTTGAAGAGACGAATAGATACGCTGCTCTGTGAATAGCGAATGCATCATATGGCAGGATACAACATCAACAAGCATGGAACCCCATTACAAAAAGTGAATTGAATACCTTTATTGGTATCGTGCTTGTTATGCTTGTAGTGCAGGTTCCCGAAATTGGACTATATTGGTCCAAAAAGGCGATGCATGCGAATGCGCGTATAATAAAAGCAATGAAACGCGATCGATTCTTGGCTATATTGAAGTACTTGCACTTTTCTGATAATGTTACAGCTAAAACCGAGAATCGGTTACACAAAATCCGAAATGTAGAGGATAGAATTCTTTGTGCATTCCAAGATGCAGTAACACCCGGTAAAAGTATAGTAAGTATAGTGACGAAATTATGGTTCCGTGGAAAGGACACCTTAATTTTCGTCAATATATACCAGGTAAGCGGCACAAGTACGGAATAAAACTGTACAAACTCTGCCTTCCGAACGGATATACATATAATGTGCATATTTATTCCGGAAGAAATGAAATGTGAATTCTAAAAGCACATTCTCATGATGTGGTCATGACATTGATACGAGATCTATTATTCGAGGACCGGATTTTATTTACCGACCGTTTTTATACATGTATTCCTTTAGTCGAAGATCTTCTCACCAAAAGCACATATATTTGCAATACAGTCAAAATAAATAGAAAGTTTCTACTGCCACAGGCAAAGCAGAAACAGAAACGGGGCGACATTATATCTCTTGAAAATCGGAGCGGCGTGAAATTTTTAAAGTGGACCCACAAAAGTCCCATCTGTGTGTTAACCACTTCGAGATCTCACAATTGCGCCATTATTCGTGGCAAAGATGATAAATTAAAACCAGACACCGTTTTTTCTTACAATAGTGCGAAGAAGATAGCTGATATATCAGATGACATGTGATCCTGTTATAAATGTTAACGGAAAACGGTAGAATGGTATAGAAAAGTTATTATGGAGCTAATATCCGGGACCTCTTTAGTAAATGCATGGTACATCCACAAACAGTGGGGAACCAAGCGTTACCAAATCTAAAATTTAGAGAGAAAATTATTGATTATCTATTGAAGAGTGTTGAGAATCCCTCTAGTGAAGAGCAAATAGGAAGTAGACGGAAAAAACATTTTTTAAGTTCACTCCAAGGACCCGCGAGGAAGATGAGGAAAAGATGTAAAGATTGTTGCAAACGCTTAAAAAACTTAAAGGGTACATAGTACGCCACAAACAAAACAAAAAAGGTAATGACCTTTTGTAGCAGTTGTCCGGATTAGCTGGCACATTGTATAAAATGCTTATAAAAATTACATCTGTATCATAAGTCGTTATATTTTATTATATTTAATGAATTAATTAAATTGTGCGTTACGTATTTTGTGTCAAATGTTTGATTATAAGGTAGAAATGGTATTGTATAATATTTTGTAAATTTTGTACTACGCATTTATTGATTAACAAACGTGGCCCACCGGTGAGTCAGGCCGGAGTCAACATGTTAAATTACAGTACCTATAAATATATGAACGACTGGGAAAAAACGCATAGGGTACAACATCAAGGTAGGAGAAATTAACGAAAATAATAAAGTAGTGTCGCCCCGATATACCGTACGCAACTACAGGACCAATTCAGCCGTGTCGCTCTGGAAGCGTAGGTACGCATAGAGGCAACCCTATAATATAACCAATAATTTAACAAAATATTGTCATAAACGTAAACTCAAATAATTCAAACCATACTTTTACTAACATAGTTAATTTTTTAAATAAAAGATTGTTAATTTTGAAAAAAAATCGAAAATATCATGACAGTAACTTGCACTATGGAAAGATAAATAGAGAACTAAGACTGAATGCAAACGGTGCAATATTACAGTTACAGAAATCGACGAAGACCATGTAGTAGTGCCACTCCGACCTACCGAAAACAACTACAAGGCTGATAAATCCATGTCGATCCGGAAGTGCTGGTAATCATATGTAATGAAAACGATCTAACCGAAATATTGTCATCAAAGAAATCTTCACCAATTCAAACGGTACTTATACTAAGAAATAGAATTTTATAGACTGAATACTCGTAATTTTAATTCAAATCGCATATATCAAAGCAATGCAGCACAGAATGTAAAAATGTACAGAAAACAGGGGGAAAAACATACGGTTGATAGCCATGATTAATGAAATTATCGAAGACCATACAGTAGTGCAGCACCGATCTACCGTAAGCAACTATTGTAACACTCCAGTCGTATCAATCCGGCAGCGTAGGCACGTATAGAGACAATTATATTGAGTGACAAAGAATAAAAGAAATTTTATCAAAAACGTACACTCAACTAATACCATAGACACTTTTACTGAGAAATACAATTTTTTAAAATAGAAATTGGAAATTGTGAAAAAAACATAAATATCATGACAGTAAATTACCGTTTGCGTATGTTAATGGAAAACCGCGAAAGAATGCGTGCGGTACAATATCATGGTAAAAGTAATTAGTGAATACCATCCAGTAGTATCGTTCCTCTCTGTCATTCGCAACTGTAAGGCCTCGACAGTGGTGTCGCTCCAACAGCGTACGTACGTATATTGAACTTTATATGAAATAACAATAAACTTTACAAGCATTGTCTTAAGCGTAAGCTCATCTAATTCAAAACCCACGTTCACTAAGAAACACAATTCTTCTAACAAAAAATTGAAAATATTGAAAGAAATCGAAAATACCATAGGAGTAAATTGCAGTATGTATAAACTAATGGAAAACTGCAAAACAATGCTCACGGTACAAAATCAAGGTTAAAGAAATTAAAGAAGACCATACAGTATACCACTCCGGCCTGCAGTACCCAACTACAAGACCACTCTAGTCGTGTCGCACCGATGTCGTAGGTTCGCATGCAGGCAATCATACATAATAACAACAAGCTTGTCACAGTATTGTCTTAAACGTTTACTCGGCTTCATCCAAAGACACTTTTACTCAGAGGACCAATTTCTTAAAATAAACATTGAAAGCTTCGAAAGAAATCGAAAATATTATAACAGTAAATGATAATTTGTACAGACAAATTGAAAATAGGGGAAAACATGCATACGACACAGTCTCAAGGTTGAAGAAATTAGCGTACATTATATGTAGTGCCGCTCCGATTTACCGAACGCAACTGCAAGACCACTCCAGCCGTGTCGCTCCGGAGGTGATGGTACGTATAGTGACAATCATATAGAATAACAATAAGTGTAACAATTGACGAGCATCATACAGTAGTGTTGTACCGATTTACCGAACGCAACAGCAAGAACATTCCAGCCTTGTCGATCCGGACGCGTACGCTTATACAGACAATCATATAATGTCACTGTAAGTTTAGCCAAGTAACGTCATACATGTACAATACTCTAATTCCGATGACATTTTTACTAAGAAACAAAATTTTTTAAATGAAATATTTAAAATTCTGATAAATATTGAAAATATTATAATCAAAAATTTCAGTATGCATAAATAAATGGAGTTCAGGAAAAAATACACACGGCACTATATGAAGGCTAGAGAAATTAACATAGACCAGCCAGCAGTGTCGTTTCGATCTTCCCATCGCAACTAAAAGACCAATAAAGCCATGTCGCTCCACAAGCGGAGGTACAAATGCAGATAATCATATAAAATAACAAAAAGCTTAACAAAATATTGTCACAAACGTACGGTCAAATAATTGCAATGACAGTTTATCTATGAAATTCAATTTTCTGAAATAAAAATTGGAAGTATCGAAGAAAATCGAAGACATCATAAGAGTAAACTACAGTATTTACAAAGAAATAGGAAACTGCAAAAGAGTGCATACGACACAATATTATGATTAAAGAAATTATCGATGGCCATCCAGTAGTGCTGCTGCGATCTGACGTACGCGACTACAAGACCACGCCAGTCGTGTCGGCCCGAAGCCGGTAGTTTCGTATACGAACAATCACATAAAATAAGAACAAGCTTATCAGAATACTGTCTTAAACGTAAGCTCAACAAACCCAAAAGACGCTTTTTACATAAAAATAAGATTTTTAAGTTATAAATTGGAAATTTTGAAGAAAATCGAAAGTATCCTAATAATTAATTACAGTATGTACGAAAAGAAAATTGAAAACTGCGGAATATGACATGCGGTACAACACCAATATGAAAGAAATAAACAAAGACAATCCAGTAGAGCCTCTCCGATCTGGAGAAAGCAAGTGGCAGACCACTCCTATCGTTTCGCTCCGGAAGCGTAGGTACGTATACAGACATTAAAGTAACAATAAGTTTACGAAAATAATGTCACAAGGGAGCACTCAACTAATTTCAAAGACATTTCTACTAAGAAACACAATCATTTTAACTAAAAATTGAAAATTTCCATGATATTCGAAAATATCATAGTCGGATATTACAATACCTATAAATAAATAGATAACTGTGAAAGAATGCATGCGGAACAATACTGTGGTTAATGAAATTGACGGAGACCATCCAGTATACGGCACCGATCTGCGTTACGAACTACAAGACATCACCAGTCGTGTCGTTTCAACAGCGCAGGTACGAATACCCACAACCATATAATCTAAGAAGGAATTTAATATAATATTGACATAAACGTACACATAAGTAATTCCAAAGACACTTTTACTGCACAATAATATCTTTGAATCTAAAAATTAAAAACTGGGAACAATATTTAAAATATCAAAACAACCATTTACACTATATATGAACAAATAGAAATCTGAGAAAGAATGCGAACGACACAATATTATGCTTAATGAAATTAAAGAAGGCCATCCGGTAGTGCCGCTCTGCTTGCCGCATGGAACTACAATACATCGCCAGTTGTGTCGCTACGTCTGCGTAGGTACGTATACAGGCTATCATATGAAATAATAATAAGTAACGAATATATGACATAAACGTGCGCTCAACTAATTACAAAGGCACCTTTATTAAGAAATGCAATTTCTTATAATAAAAACTGAATATTTAGAAAAAAATCGAAAAACTAGAACAGTAAATTGCAGAGTTTATAAATAAAGGGAAAATAGTAAAACAATGCATACGGCTCAAAAGCATTGCTAATGAATTTAACGAAGATCGTACAGTGGTGTCCCTCCGATCTACGGAACGCAACTGCAAGACCTCTTCAGCCGTGTTACTACCGAAGGGTTGGTACGTTTACAGACAATGAATATGAAGTAACAGTAAGTTTAACAAAATATTGTGATAAACGGCAGCTCAGCTAATTCAAAAGACACATTCACTATGAAATACAACTCCTTTAACTGAAAATTGGGAATTTTGAAGAAAATCGGAAATAGCATAACAGTAGATTAGAGAATGTATATATAAATTGAGAACTGCGAAAGAATGCAAACGGTACAGTATCAAGCGAAAAGAAATTATCGAAGACCATACAGCATTACCGCTCCGACCTGCCGTACGCAACTACAATGCCACGCCAGTCATGTCGCTCCGGAAGCGTAGGTACGTATAGATACAATCATATAAATTGGCAAAGAATTTAATATAATACTGTAATAAAGGTACACTCAACTAATTCCAAGGACACTTAACCTAAAGAATACAATTTTTGAAAGCATAAATTGTAAGATTTGAAGAAAATCGGATATATCTTAACAGTGGATCAGAGTATATAGGTTAAATAAAAAATAGCGAAAGAATGCATTCGGTACAATATCAAGGCTATAGTAGTTAACGAATATCATGCAGCAGTGTCGCTCCGATATTGCGAAAGGAACTACGTGATAACTTCAGCCGTGTCGTTCCGCAAGTGTAGGACCTATACTGACAATCGAATCAAATAACAATAAGTTCACCAAGATAATGTCACAAACGTACAGTCAAGTAGTTCCAAAGACAACGTTTATTAAGAAATACAGTTTTTTAAACAAAAAATTGAAAATTTTGAATAAAATTTAAAATATCATAACAATAAACCACGGTATGCATAAAAAAATGGAAGTCTGGGATAGAATGCATACGGTGCAATACCAAGGTTATGGAAACTAACGAAGACCATACAGTACTGTAGCTACCACCGAACACAGCAGCAAACGACTCCAAAGATGCCCCTCTGGATGCGTAGGTACATATACAAACAATGGTATAAAATAACAATAAGTATAACAAAACTATGTCTCAAACATACACTCAACTAATTTCAAAGACACTTTTACTGAGAAATATAATTTTTTGGACTAAAAATTGAAGATTCTGAAATAAATTGGAAATATCATAACAGTAAATAACAGAATATGTAAATAAATAGAAAAATTGGTAAAAAATTCATACGGTGTAAAATAATGGTCACAGAAATTAACGAAAGCCATCCAGCATGCTGCTCCGATCATCCGTACGCACCTACAAATCCAGTCCAGCCGCTTCACTCCGGCATCGTAAGCACATTTACAGAGTATCACATAAAGTAACAACAAATTTATCAAAATATTTTTATGAACGTGCACTCGACTATTTCCAAGAACACCTATCCTATGAAATACAATTTCTGAAACTAAAAGTTTGAAATTTTCCAAACAGTCGAAAATATCATAACAATATATTACAGTATTTCGAAATAAATATGAAACTGCGAAAGAGTGCATACGGTTCAATACCATGAATAAAGATATTAACCAAGCCCATATACTATTCTCGCGCCGATCTACCGTACGCCAATACATGTCGCTCTGGAAGCGTCGGTACGTAAACAGACAATCTGATAATATAACAGTAAGTTCGACAAAGTCATGCCACAAGCGTACACTCAACTAATTCTAATGACACTTTTACTAGGAAATTAAATTTTTTGCATAAAAATCGGAAGTTTTGAAACAAATAGAAAATATCATAACAGTAAGTTTCAGCATGTATAAATAAATGGAGAACCGCGAAAGAATGAGTGCGGCGCCATGTCAAGGTTAAAGAAATTAACGAAGACAATCCAGTGCATCGTTTCGATGTGCCGTACGCAACTACAAGAAATCGCCAGTCGTATCGCACAGGCAGCGTAGGTACGAATACAGATAGTCAAATAAAATAAAAGCAAGCGTGACAAAATATTGTCATAAATGTAAACCCAACGAATTCAAAAAATACTTTTACTTAAAAATACAATTCTTCAAACTAAAAATTGGAAATTTTGATAAAAGTCGAAAAATCATAACAGTAAATTACGGCATGTAGAAATAAATAGATAGCTGCAAAAGAATGTATGCGTTACGACGACAAGGTTAAAGAAATTAACGAAGACCATCGTGTAGCTCCGCTCCGATCTGCCGAACGTAATGACAAGACCTCGCCTGTCGTGTTGCTCCCGCAGCGTAGGTACGTATACGGGCAATCATACAAAATAACAACAAGTTTAACAATACAATGTGGCCAACGTAAACTTATCTAATACCAAAAGCACTTTTACTAAGATATATAATTATTTAAACCAAAAACAGAAATTTTTGATGAATATCGAAAATACTATGTTACTAAATTACCGTATTTTAAAATAAATGGGACAGTGCCAAAGAAAGAAAACGGAATCATATTAAGGCTATAGAAGTTATCGAAGACTATAATGAATGTTGCCGGACGAAACTACATGAGATCGACGGTGGTGTCGCTCCGACAATGTGGGTACGTATATAAACAGTCATATTAAATATGACCATGATTCAACAGAATATTGTCATAATCGCACACTTGACTAATTCCAAAGACACATTCACTTTGACATAAAATTCCTTGAAACAAAAATAGGAAATTTTGAAAAAAATTTAAGATATCATAACAGAAAGTTACAGTATGTACACATAAACAGAAGACTGAGAAAGACTGCAAACGGTACACTATCAAGGTCAAAGATGTTAACAAAGACCTAAAGGGACGGCCGCTCCGATCCAGCGAACACAACAACAAAACCACTTCAACCGTGTCGCACCGGACGCGTACGTACGCATATAGACAAACATATAAAGTAACAACAAGCTTTGCAGTATATTGTCATATACGTACACTCAACTATTTCCAGAGACTCGTTTACTAAGAATTACAAATCTCTAAACATGAATTTATAATTTTGAAAAATCGAACATACCATAACATTAAATTACAGCAAATGAAATTTTAGAGATGACTATGTAAGCATTAATGCGGTACAATATAAAGGTTGAAAATATTAACAAGGACCATACAGCAGTGTCGCACTGATCCGGTGAACGCTACTACAAGACTAGGGCAGCTGTGCCACAACAGAACGCGCAACTAATTGCAAGGACGCTGTTATTAAGAAATTCAATTTTTTAAACTAAGAATATGAAATTCTGAAAAAAAAAAAAAAAAAA
>NIJG01001866.1:5619-21170 GCA_002201625.1 Euglossa dilemma
AAAAAAAAAAAAAAAAAAAGAAATACAATAAATCAAATTAGTAAATAAAAATTTACACAAAGTCGAAGAAATCACAGCTATATATTACAGAGCGTAGAAATAAATGTCAAAGATGGGAGGAACGGCATATGGTTCAAGTTCAAGGATAAAGAAATTAATGTAGACCATCCATTACCGTTGCTCCGATGTACAATACGCAACTCCATGTCCACCACAGCCCTGTCGCTCCGGAATCGTAGGTATGAATGCAGACAATCATATAAAATAACAACAAGCATAACAAAATATTGTCATAAACGTACACACAACTAATTTCACAGACACTTTTATTAAGAAATACAATTTTTTAAACAATGATTACNAATGTCGATCCGATCGACCTAACGAACTCCAAGACCAGTCCAGGCGCGTAATTCCGGGATCGTAGGTACATATAGGGACAATCCTATATAGTAACAATGAATTTAACCAAATATTGTCATAATCGTTCACTCTACTAATGGCACCTGTCCTAAAAAATGCAATTATTAAAACAAAAAGTTTGAAGTTTTGAAAAAAAAATCGAAAATATCATAACAGTATACTACTGTCCGTGTTCAGATAAAGAAATGAGTCTCCATTTCAGTGACTGGCACCTTAACTCCATGTGTGCATTATAAGGTCGAACGTCATACCGTTCGAGACCGCTACCACCATCTTTGAAATTCAAACGGCTAAGGCAATAGCATCACCCATCCAGTGATTTCGAGTGTCAAATCAGGTATTCCGGGAGTAAATCCGCTGAACAGTATTCGCAATAGTCTTGGTGATGTACAGAGTCAAACCGTAGTAGAAGTTTACCAACACGTAGAGAGTGAAGCTTTACACCGAGGGCATTTATTTTTCGCGAACCTAACCCTCTCTATCGATAGCATAACTTCTAGTTCAGAGATACAAATTAGTTTATATTTTAGTGAGGGGTACCTGAATTGCGTGTTTGCATAAGAAAATCGAGGGTCAATCCGCTCGAGAACGTTGCCACCGTCTGTGAGATACAAACGGCTATGTCGGTAGCATCACCAATCCTGTGATTCGGAGTGTCAAATCTAGTACTCCGCGAGAAGGAGCGCTGAACAATTTTGGCAATAGACACCTTAATCCACGGTTTGAATGTTAAAGTACAGTGTCAAGCCGTTTGCGTGCGTTAACAATTGGTATAATGTCAAACGATTTATCGAATAATTTATATTCCTAGAACTAACTCCGAATTAGCGACTGTTTACCATGGTATTCAAGAAAACAAATCCGTAGGTATTTTAGCAGATGGACAACGTAAATGCATGTATGGATAGGAAAATCCAGAGTCAATCCTTTCGAGATCGATACCATCTTCTTTCAGAACCGGGCGGCTAAGTCAATAGTTTCACATTTCCTGCTATTCCGCGGGTCAAGCCAGGCATTCCGGGAGTCAATTCATTGTGCAGAATTACCAACCAATGGACATCATAATTCACAGAAGGAATATTGATGTCCAGAATCAAAACTCTTCGAGAACGATATCACTCGCTACGGTGTCGAAGCTAATACAGAGGATCTTCCCCTCCGAGAAACAACACCCTCTGAAGCGAGAGTATAAACTCGTGATCAGAGAATCAATTTGGTATACATTTCTGGAACGGGCCCCATAACTTCCTGTATGATAAACAACATAGAGTGTCAAGCCGTCCGATGGAGTTACCACCCTCATTTAGAGTCAAACGGCTGAGCCAAAAGTTTCACCTGTCCTGTGATTTCGAGAGTCAAACCAGGTATTCCGGGAGTGACATCGTTGAAAAGTATTGGCAATACACACCTTGACCCACGGTCTGAGTATTAAAGCTGAGCGTCAAACCGTCGTAGAACGTTATCTATTTCTGAAGAGTCAAACATCTTACAGAAAGCCTTAAATTCGGAGGAGATAACCCGCTGTGTCGAGAGTAGAACTTCGTGTTCAGGGAAGTAAATTCATGTACATTCTAGTGACGTGCATCTTAATTTCATGTATGTGTTACAAGATCGAGGTCAAACCGTTCGAGGATGTTACCACATTGTTTGAGAGACACGAGGGTAAGTATATAGCTTCACTTGTTCCAAGATTCCAAGAGCCGAACAAGGTAATCCGAGAGTAAACCCGCTGAAGAGTGTAGGAAATTGGCACCTTAAGTTACGTTTCGAAATTTAAAGTAGAGCGTCAAACCGTTTTAAAACGATGCCAATTGTTACAAACTCAAACACCATACCGATGCCTTTACCTTCGGAGAAGCTATCTCGCCGTTTCAAGGGTATAGCTAAGTGATGAGGGAACCACATTAGCGTACAATTTCGTGACGTCATCATAAGTCCATGTATGAAATAGAAGATCGATTGTCAAACCGGTCGAGAACAATGCCAACTTTAGAGAGATCCGATCTGCTATGTCAATAGCTTCTCTTATCCTGCCATTCGGAAAGTCAATCCAAGTATTCTGGGTGTAAATCCGCAGAGCAGTATGGGCAATAGGTACCTTATTTCACGCTTTGAATATTAAAGGGGAGCGTCAAAACTTTTCAGAACATTACCATTTGCTATAAAATAAAACGTTTACCGAAGCCGTTAATTTCCGCGAACCTCACGGGCATCATCGAGGGTATAACTTCGTGTACAGACAAAGGAATTAATCTTCGCTTGAGTGTCGGGCACCTTAATTTCATGTATGAACTATTAAGATCGAGGGTCAATCCGTTCCAGATCGATGCCACCTTCTTTGAGGATCGAAAGGATAAGTCAATGGTCTCACCTATCCTGAAATGCCGCAGGTCAAACCAGGAATTCAAGGAGTAGATCAGCTGTACAGTATTGGCCTTATTCACCCTAATTCATGGTATAAATATTAAAGTGCAGATCCAAACCGCAGTAGAACGTTACTTACTGCTATAGAGTCAATCTTCTCACACAACGTGATACCTTCGAAAATGCGCTGTACAGTATTGGAAATGGGTACCTTAATTCGCGGAGTGAATATTTAAACAGCGCGTCACACCGTGTGAGAATGTAATTAATTGCTATAAAGTCTAACGCGATACCGAATGCCTTACCGTGCGAGAAGGTAACGCGCCTTATCGTGAATATGGCTAAGTGTTTATGGAAACACATTGGTACACACTATAATGATGGCACATTAAATTCATGTATGAAGTAGAAGAATGAGGGCGAAACCACCCGAGAACCTTCTGTGAGAGACGAACGGCTAAGTCAATAGGTGCACCTATCGTGTGATTCCGAAAGGCAAATCAGGTATTCCGTGAGAAAATTCGCTGTACACCATTTTCAATGGACACCTTAGTTCACGGTTTGAATATTAATGTGGTGAACCAAACCGTTTGAGAACGTCACCAATTGGTTCAACGTCAAACGTTTTACCATAGACCTTAACCTCGGAGAACTTGAACCGCTGTATCCATAGTCTATGTTGGTGTTCTGAGAAACAATCTATTATTTGTTATATTGGCTGTCACCCAAATTTCCTGTATGAATAGAAGTATGGAGAGTCAAGCCGTTGGAGGACGTTACCACCATTCCTGACAGTCGCACATCTAAGTCAATATCATCACATATCCTGTGATAGCGAGAGTCAAACTAGGCATTCCGCGAATAAATATGCTATACAGTATTGGCAAAGGACACCTTAATTCGAGGTTTGAATATTACGGTAGAGCGTTAGTCCGCTTGATGGCGTTACCGATTGGTATAAAGTCAAACGGTTTATGGAAGGCCTTACCCTCCGATAGCCTATCGCACTGTATCGGGAGAATAACATGGTATTCAATGGTAGAAATTAGTATACATTTTAACAGGCGGACATGCTGTTTTCATGTATGAACAGCAAAATCGAGAGTATATCCGAAATAGAACGTTACTGCCTTCATTGAGAGTCGAGCAACTGAGTGAATTGCATCACTTATGCTGTGATTCTGACAGTCAAACCAGGTATACCGGGAATATGTCCGCCGTACAGTGTTGGCAATGGACGCCATAATTCACGGCTTGGATATTACATTAGAGCATCAAACCGATACAGAACGCTACAAATTCGCATAAAGTAAAACGTCCTACCGAAGACCTTACCCGCCGAGAACCTAACCCGCTGTTTAGAAAGTATGACTTCGTTTTCAGAAAAGCAAAATTTTCTGAACATTAGACACTCGCACCTTAATTTCATGTAGGAATTAGAAAATCCAGGGTCAAAACGTTCGGGAACATTACCACATTCTTCGAGACTACTACTGCTAAATCAAATCACAGATTCTATATCACAGTAGAGCGCCACACCGTGTGAGAACGTTACCAAATGGTATAAAGGCATGCCTTTTATCCAATACTTTATCTTCCGAGAACATAAGCCGCTGTATCTTCGTGTTCAGGGACACAAATTAGTATACATTGTAGTGGAACGCACCATCATTTAATGTATGATATAGTATATCGAGTGGCAAACTGTTCCAGGACGTTACCACTAGCTTTGAGAGTCGCACACCTATGTCACTACCTTCACTTACTCCGTTATTCCGAGTATCGTTCTCGAACAGTTTCCCCGTCGATCTTCTAATTCATAAAGGAGGCTAAGGTGCCCATCACTGAAATGAATACTAATGTCTTTCTCTGAACACGAAGATGTACTCTCGATACAGCGTGTTGGTTTCTCGGAGGTTCTGGACCTCGGTAAAGCGTATGATTTTGTAGCAACTGATAACGTTCATACAAGGCTTGACGGTTCATTTTAATTTTCAAACCGTGAATTAAGGTGTCTATTGCCAATATGCTTCAGCGGACTTTCAACCGGAATACCTGATTTGACTCTCGGAATCGCAGGATCGAAGAAGCTATTGACGTAGCCGTTCGGATCGCAGAGAAGGAGGCTTCGTTCTCCAACGGTTTGGCTCTCGATTATCCTATTCGTAGATAAAAATAAGGTTTCCGTCTGCTATAATGTATACCAATTTGTTTCCGTCAGCGCTAAGCAGATCACTCGCTACAGCGGGCATAATTTCTTGAAAGGTGAGGTATCCGGTAAAAAGATTGACATCATACCTGTTGGTAATGTTCTCCTACGGTTTGACTCTGTACTTTACTTTTCATACCGCGTATAGAGCTGTCTAGTGCCAGTACTCCCGGAATAGCTCAATTGACTCTCGGAATCATAGGATAGGTGAAGCTATTGTCTCAGCGATTCGCTTCTCACAGATGGTGGTATCAATCCCGAAAGGTCTGACTCCGATCATGCAGTTTAGACATGAAATTATGATGCCGCCCACATAATGTACACTAATGTGTTTCTCTAAACACGAAGACCTACTCGCGATGCAGGGGGTTATTTTTGCGAAGGGTAAGGCCGTCGGTAAAACGTTTGACACNAATGGTAATAGTGCACTGTGGATTGTCACTCGGAGTACCTGCTTGGACTTTCGGCGTAACAGGATCGGTGAAGTTACTGACATGGCTGTGCGACTATCAAGAATGTGATGATATTCACGAACGTATTGACTCGCGATTTCCATATTCACCCGTGAAAAAAACGTATCCGTCACTAAATCCAGTAAACACTTTCTTGTATAAACACGTTGATATTCCCCAGGTACACCCTGTTTGACTCTCGAAATGTGAGGCCTAGCGAAAGAGCTTGACACTATAACAATAGGTAATGTTGTAACAAGGGTTTGACAGTCTACTTTATTATTGATGCCGTGAATGAACGTGTCCATTGGTAATACTGCACTGTGGATTGACTTCCTGAATACCTGGACTGACCCTCGGTACTGCATGACAGTTGTAGCTTCTGACTAAGCCGCTCGGGTCTCAATGAAGGTGCTAACGTTCTCGAAAGGATTGACCACCCGTCCTCTAATTTATACATTAAGTTAATTTCCCAGTCACTAGAATGTTTACTAATATGATCCCCTGACCACAAAGTTATACTCTCGATGAAGCGGGTGCGGTTCGCGGAATATACGTCCTACTGTAGGACGTTTGACTTTATAGCAATTGGTACCGTTCTCAAACGAATTGAGGCTCTACTTTAACCTTAAAACCGAGAATTTAGATGTTCATCGCCAATACCCTTCAGTGGATATACTCCTCGTATACCTACCGTGACTCTCCGAACCACAGGATAGGTGAAGCTATTGTGTTATATGAGCGATTTCATGAAGAAAGTGGTAACGTTCTCGAACGGTTTCATCCTCGATCTACTCGTTCCTACGCGAAATTACGGTGCCAATCACTGCTACGTATAATAATTCATATCTCTGCATACGAAGTAATACTCTACATACATCAGATTAAGTTCTCGGAAGGCAAAGTTTTCTCTGAAACTTTTGACATTATTCCAATATGTAACGGTCCACAAATGATTGACTCTGTACTTTAATAATCTAACCGTGAACTAAGGTGTCCAATTCCAATATGGTACAGCGAATGGACTACCGGAATACCTGGCTTGACTCACGGAATCACAGGATAGGGAAGGATGATGGCTTTGCCGTTCAAATCTTAAAGATGGTGGGATCGTTCTCGAACGGTTTGACTCTCGATTATTCTATTCACACATGAAAATAAGGCGACCATTTGCTAATATGTCTACTAATTTGATTCCCTGAGCACAAAGCATGACACGCAGCAGGATATGTTCTAGGAAGAAAATGAATTCGGCAGAAAGAATGACTACATGATATTTGGTAATATTCTCCGACGAATTGACCTTCTACTTTAACATTCATACCGCGACCGGAGGAGTCTAATGCCAATACTGTTCAGCGAACTTAATCCAGGAATACCTGGTTTGACTCTCGGAATCGCAGGATGCCTTAAGCTTTTGGTCTAGGCGTTCGGATCTCAAAGAAGGTGGTAACCTTCTCGAACGGTATGACCCTCGATCTTCTTATTCGTAACCAAATAAAGGTGTCTGTCACTAAAATGTTTATTAATATGATCCTCCTAATACTATGTTATACTCTCAATGAAGTGGGTGAGGTTCGCCGACGGTGAGGCACACTGTGAAAAGTTTGACCTTATACCAATTAGTAACGTTCTCAAACGGTTTGACGGACAATTTTAATAGTCAAACCGTGAATTAACGTGTCGATTGCTAATACCGATCAGCGGATATAATCCCGTTATAGCTGGTCTGACTCTCAGAATTATGGGATAGGTGACGCTACTGACTTAGCCGATCGTCTCTGACAGAAGGTAGTACGCTCTCGAACAGTTTGCCGGTCGATCTTCTAATTCATACAGGAAGTTAAGGCATCCGTTACTGAAATGGAGAGAAAACTTCTTTCTCTGAACACGAAGTTATACTCTCGATACAGTCAGTTAGTTGTTCAGGGGATAACGTTTTCTGTAAAGCGTTTGGCTTCATAACATTTGGTAACATTCACAAACGGTTCGACGCCCAATTTCAATATTCCAACCGTGAATAAAGGTGTGTATTGCCAATTCTGGTCGGGCGAATTTACTTGAAAAATACCTGGTTTGATTCTAGGAATCACAGGATGGGCGAAGCTATTGACTTAGCCCCGCGAATCTCAAAGAAGGTGGCAATGTTCTCGGATTGTTTGACTCTCGATTATGCAATTCTAACTCGGAAATGATGTTCCCGCCTGCTAATTGCTTCGGCGGACAGTCAGCAAAGCACTTTCTACACCGTGCCTTCCGTAAAAATTTGGCTCTATACGAATAGGTAACTTTCTGCAACGGTTTGACTCTGGACATTAATTCTTATTCCGTGAATATCACTATCACTAAACTGTACAATAATTTGCTCCTCTGTACACGAAGTTATACTCCCGATACTGATGGTTAATTTCTTGGATGGTGAGGTCTTCGGTAAAGCGTTTATCAGTATACCAACTGGCAACGATCTCAAGCGGTTTCACTCCGCACCTTAATATTCAATCCGTGAATTAAGGTATCAACGGCCAAAACTGTTACGCGGATTTACTCCCGGAATTCAACCTACACCAGTAGGTAATGTTCTACGACGGCTTGACGGCCTGCTTTAACATTCAAAACGTGAATTGAGGTGTCTATTGCCAATAGTGTACTGCGCATTTTCTCCCGGAATATCTGGTTTGACTATCGAAATCGAAGTATATGTGAAGCTATTTACATCGTCGTTCGTCTCTCACTGAAGATGGTTGCATTCTCGAAATGTCACACTCGATTTTCTAATTCCTACCTGGCAATAAGGGACCCAACACAAACATGAATACTATCTTCTTTCGCAGAATACGAAGTTGCACGCTCGATGAAGCGGGTGAGGTTCGCTGAAGGTATGGCCTTCGGTAAAACGTTTGACTTTATACCATCTGGTAACGTTCTCAAACAGCTTGACGCTCTCCATTAATATTCAAACCGCGAGTTAAGGTGTCCATTACCAATAGTGTACAGCGGATTGACACCCGGCATACCTGGTTTGTCGATCGGAATGACAGGATACGTGAAGCTGTTTATTTAACCGTTCGACTCTCAAATATGTTGGTAATGTTCTCGAACGGTTTGACTTTCGATCTACGTATTTTTACCTGAAATTAGGTTGCCCGTCAAAACAAAAATACTAATTTGCTTCTTGAAATACGAAGTTATACTCTCGATACAGAGGGTTAGGTTCTCGGACTTTATGGGTTCCTGCAAGAGGATTGACCATATTCGAATTGAAAATGTTCACCGACTGTTGGTCACACCACCTCAGTATTCATACCGTGAAAAAGCGTGCCTTATGCCAATACTGCACAGCGGGATTAGCAGTGGATTACCTACTCTGAGAATCACAGGATAGGTGAAGTTATTGATTTAGGGATTCGGCACTCAAAGAGGGTGGTAACATTCTCGTACGGTTTGATACTCGGTCTTCTAAATCATACACCAAACTATGGTGCCCGACACTGAAATGACTGATTTCTATCACCGAACCCGACGTTACACTCTCGATGAAGCCGGTGAAGTTCACGGAAGTTATCGACTTCGGTAAAACATTTGACATTATACAAATTGATGACGTTCTCAACCGGTATTGCGCTCTACTTTAATAATCAAACCGCGAATTATGGTGTTTGTTGCCAATTCTGTTCACTGGATTTACTGCCGTAGTACTTGGTTGGACTCTCGGAATCATAGGATAGGTGAAGGATAAGTTTTCCGGTAAAATGTTTGAGCCTATACCAGTAGGTAACGTTCTTTGATGTTTCGAATCTCTATATCACTATTTATGTCCTAAATTATGGTGTCTATTGCCAATACTGTACTGCGTATTTACACGCAGAATATCTGGATTCACACTGGGTATCAAAGTATAGGTGAAGCTATTAACTTTAGCCGAGGTGTCTGTCTGCTGAATTGTCTACTGATTTGGTTCCGTGAAGACTAAGATACACACTCGCTGCAGCGGGATAGGTTCTCGGAAGGCATTGTACTGGTTAGAAAGTATTTCTTTGTTTTAATTGATAATGTTGACCGGCGGTTTGACTCCATGTATGAATTACACGATCGTGTGTTAGACCTTTCGTAATCGTTACTACATTCCATAAAATCGAACGGCTATGACAGTAGCTGCACCTATCCTTTGATTCCGATAGTCAAATCTGGTATTCTGCCAGTCAATCCGCTGTTCAGTATTGCCAATACGCACCTTAAATCGCGGCATGAATATTAAAGTAGAAAGTCAATCCGTCGGAGAAAATTGCCTATTTATATAGGGTCATTCTTTATACCGAATGCGTAACCTTCCAAGAACCTAACCCGCTGTTGCGTGAGTCTTGATTCCAGTTTACGAAAACAAAATTAGTAGACATTATAGCAGAGACACGCCTTGTTTCGATATGTGTATTAGAAGATCGGGAGTTAAACCCTTCGAGAACGTTACCGCCTTCCTTGGTAGACGAACGGCTAAGTCAATAACTTCACCTATCCTGTGACTCTCAATGGCAAACCAGGCATTCCGGTAGTAAGTCCGGCGAACAGTATTGGCAATAAACATCTTACATCGCGGGTTGATGTCAAAGTAGTTCGTCAAACCGTTTGTGAGAGTTAGCAACTGTTATAAAGTCAAACGTTTCACAGAGGGCCTAACCATCCGCAAACGTCACCGGCATCAACGATAGAATAAGTTAGTGTTCACAGAACGAAATTAGTATTTATTTCAGTCTCTGGCACCTTAACATCATGTGTGAGTCAGAAGATCGGGGGTCAAACCGCTCGAGAACATTGCCACCTTCTGTGGGAGACGAACGGCCGAATCAATAACTTCACAAGTTCTGTGATTCCGAGAGTCATGCCAGGTATTACTGGAGTAAATCGGCTGAACGGTATTAGCATTAGGCACGATATCTCACGATGTATATATTAAAGTGCAGAGTCAATACGTTGTAGAACGTTACCTATTTCTTTGGAGTAAAACTTTCTTCCGAAGGCCTTACCTTCTGAGAAGTTAACCCACTATATCGAGGGTATTACATAGTGTTGAGAGAAGCAGATTAGTGTACATTTTAGTGACGGGCACTTTAATTTCATGTATAAATTAGAAGTTCCAAGGTCAAACCTTTCGGGAACGTTATCACCTTCCTTTATGGTCGAACGGATATGCCAATAGCTCCACAAGTCTTGTGATACCGAGTGTCAAACCACGTATTCGTGGAGTAAATCCGCTGAACATTATTGGCATGAGACACCTTCAGTCACGGTTTTAATATTAAAGTAGTGCGTCACTCCATTTGCGAACTATACCAATTAGTATAAAGTCAAACGCTTTATTGAACTCATTACCCTCCGAATATGTAATCCGCTGTATCGAGAGTATAACTCCGTGTTAAGACGGACGAATTAGTATACATTTGTGTGACGGGCACCTTAATTTCATGTATGCATCAGAAGATCGACGGTCAAACCGATAGAAAACGTTACCCCTTCTGTGATATTGACAGGCTAAGTCAATAACTTCAGTTATCCTGTGATTCCGTGAATAAGACCAGGTATTCCGGGAGTAAATCCGCCGAACAGTATTGGCATTAGACACCTTATATCACGGTTTGAACATTAATGTAGAGCGCCAGTCTGTTTTAGAACGTTACCAATTGGTATGAAGTAAAACTTTCATCGGAGGCGTTATATTCCGCGAATCTCACCGGCTTCATCGAGAGATTGAGTTCGTGTTCAGAGAAAGAAACTAGTATTCATTTCAGCGACTGGCATTATACTTTCGTGTATGACATAGAAGTTCGAGGATCAAACCATTCCAGAGCTTTACCACCTTCTTTGAGAGACGAACGTCTGAGTCCATAGCTTGCCGTAATCCAATATTCAAAGAGGCAAATCATATATTGCCGGAGTAAATGTTACTAATTTGCTACCTTCAACACCGAGCAAGAAACTCGCTTCAGCTGGTTGGGCTTCTCGGAAGGTATGGCCTTCGGTAAATAGTTACACTCTAAACTAAAAGATGAAGCTCTATAACCGCCTGACGCTCTACCTTCACATTCGTACCGTGAATTAAGGTGTCTATTACGAATACAGTTCAGCAGATTTACTCGCAGAAGGCCTAGATTGAAGGTGAACCTATTGACATGGCCGTTCGACACTCAAACAAGGAGGTAACGTTCTCAAACTGTTTGACCCTGGATTTTCTAAATCACACACTAAGCTAAGGTGACCGTCACTAAAATTAGTAATAACTTTTTTCTGTGAACACGAAGTTTTACTCTCAACCCAGCGAGTGAGGTTCTCGGAAAATAAGGCCTTGCGTAAAACACTTGACTTTTTACCAATTGCTAACGCTCTCAAACCGCTTGACATTCTGCATTAATAATCGCACCATTAATCACGGTGTCAATTGCCAAAACTATACAACAGATTTACTCCGGTAATACCTGGTTTCGCATTCGGAATCACAGGATTGGTGAAGCTATTGTCTTAGCCGTCCTACTCGCAAAGCTGGAACCTTCGGGAACAGTTTGACACTAGATGCAGTAATTCAAACGTGAAAGTAAGGTGTACTAGGATGTATAATACTTTGTCTCCCTGAAGGCGAAGACATACACTCGATGCAGGGGGTCAGCTTCTCGTAAGCTAATGCCTTGGGTAGAATGTGTTACTCTATACCTATGGGGAACGTTGCCAACTGTGTGACACTGTACTTTATTATTTATACCGGAAAGTAGTGTTTTCAACGCCAATACTGTACAGCGGATTTACTCCCAGAGTACCTGGTTTGGCTCTCGCAATCAGAGCACAGGTGAGGCTATTAACTTTGCCGCTCAACTCGCTAAGAAGGTGGTGTCGTTCTGTAACGGTTTGACCCTCGATATTCCAATTCATACATGAAGGTAAGGTCCCTTGACTGAAATGAATACTAATTTCGTTCTCTGGACACGAAGCTTTACTCTCGATGCAGCGGGTGAGGNATTGAATCTCCACCAATAGGTAACATTCTATATCGATTTGGATTTGTACGCAGCATCTACTCCCTGAATACCTGGCTTGATCCGTATCATCACACGAGAGGTGTAACTATTGACTTATCCTTTCGTCTCCGAAAGAAGGCGGCAACTTTCTCGAACGGTTTGGTACTCTATCTTGTAATACATAAATTAAATTAAGGTGCCCGTCACTAAAGTGTGTACTAATTTGCTTCCTCGACCACGAAGTTATACTCTGGATGCAGGGGGTTAGGCTTTCGGAGCGTTTGGTATTCGGTAAGAAGATTGATATTATACGAATTGGTAATCATCTCAGATGGGTGGACGCTCTTATTTAGTATTCAAATCGAGAATTAAGGTGTGTATCGCCAATACTGTTCACCGGACTTACTCCCGGTATGCCTGATTAGGCAGTGAAGTCGCAGGATAAGTGAAGCTATTGTCTTAGCCGTACGACTCTCGCAGAAGGTGTTAACGTTCTTGAGCAGTTCGTCGATCGACCTTCACAATCATACATGATATTATGGTGCCCGTCACTATAATGTATGCTAAATTGCTTCTCTGAACACGATGTTATACTATCGATATAATGCGTTAGGCTTCCGGACGGTAAGGTATTCAGTAAAACGTTTCACTTTATTCCAATAGGCAACGTTCGCAAATGGACTGACTCTGCCTCTTAATATTGCACCTTGAAATAGGGTGTCTAATGCCAATTCTGTTCAGCGTATTTACTCCAGGAATACATTGCTTGGCTCATTGAATTTTGGAATAGGTGAAGCTGTTGACTTAGCCGGTCGTCTCTCACTGAAGGTGGTAACGCTCTTCCATTGATTTGACACCATATTCTAATTCATACATGAAATTATGGGGCACGTCATGAAATGTATACCAGTTCGTACCTCAGAACTCGGCGTTATACTCTAGGTACAGGGCGTCAGTTTTTCGGAGGGTAAGGCGATCTGTAGGAAATTTAACCCTACACGAATATGGAATGTTATACAATGTCTCATCGGCCCTCCTTAATATTCATTCCGACAATTAAGGTGTCTATTGCCAATACTGTTCAGCACATTTGCTACCGGAATACCTGGTGTGTATATCGGAATCTGAGGATAAGTGAAGCTGTTCACTCAGCCGTTCATCTGCCTTAAAATTTGACAACGTTCTCGAGCGACTTGACACTCGATCATCTTTATCGTAATGAAATTAAGGTGCCCGTCACAAAAATGTTTACCAACTTCTTCCTATGAACAGGAGGATGTACTCCCGATGCTGGGGGTTAGCTTCTCCGAAGGTAAGGCTATCTGCAAAGTGTTTAACTCTATACCAATAGGTAACGTTCTACATTGGTTTTACGATCTGGTTCAATATTCAAACGGTGGAATGAGATTTCCATTGTCAAAGCTGAGCGGATTTACCCCAGGAATACGTGGTTTGAGGCTCGGAATCGCAGGATGGGTGAAGCTCTTGACACATGTGTTCGGCTCTCAATGAGGGTGGTAACGTTCTCGAACGCTTTGACTCTACATGTTGATATTTACACACAAAAATGACGTGTCCGTCTGATAAAATGTCTACTAATTTGGTTCTCTGAATACCAAGCATAATGCTCCGTACAGCATGTTAGAATCACGGAAGGCAAGCTATTCGGAATAAGGAATGACTTTGTACGAATTGGTTATGCTATCCAACGGTTTGACTCCCTACATTAATATTCATACCGTGTATGAACGTGTTCATTACAAATCTGTTCTGCGCATTTACTCCCGGAATACTTGACTTGTCTCTCTGAAAGACAGGATATGTGTAGCTATTGACATAGCCGTTCGCCGTTCACAGAATGTGGTATCGTTCCTGAACGGTTCGACACACGATTTAATAATTCATACATAAAGTTACCTTGCCCATCACTGAAATGATGACATATTTCTTACTCGGAACACGACGTTATAATATCGAAACTACGGATGAGTATTTAGGAGGGTTAGGTCTTCGGTAAAACGTTTGCCTTTGTACGAATTTGTAACCTTCTCGAACGGTCTGACTTTGTTCCTTAACATTTCTACCGTGAAGTAGGGTGCCTAATGCCCAATCTGAACAGCAGATTAACTCGTGGAATACCGGATTTGACTGTTGGAATCATGGGATAGATGATGCTATTGAGTTAGCCGTTCGTCTCTCAAAGAATGTGGTGTCGTTCCCGAACAGTTTGACCCTCGATCTTCTAAGTCGTACAAGAAATTAAGTTGCGCGTGACTAAAATGTATACAAATTTGTTTCTCTGTCCACGAACTTTATCTCTCGATGAAGCCGGTGAGTTTCGCGGAAGTTGACGCCTTCGGAAAGCCTTTGACTTTATGCCAATTCGTAACGATCTGAAAGAGATTGACGCTCTACTTTATTATTCGAACCGACAATTGAGGTGTCCATTGCTTAAACCCTTCAGCGGATTTACTCTCGGATTACCTGGTGAGACTCTCGGAATCTCGCGAGAGGTGCAGCTTTTGGCATTGCCGTTCGATTCTCAAAGAAACTGGTAATGTTTACCAACGGGTTACACTCGATATTCGAATTCATTCATGAAATTAAGGTGCCCGTCACCGAAATGTATAGTAATTTGGTCAACTGAACACGATGTCATACTCCCGATACAGCGTGTTAGATTAACCGCAGGCAAGGCTTCCGCTGAAAGATTGACAAGGTACCAATTGGTGACGTTCTCAAATGGTTTTGCTCTTGGCTTTAATATTCAAGCCGTGATGTACGGTGTTTAATACCAATACTGTACAGCTGCATTTCACACGGAATAACATGTGCGATATTCGGAATCACATGATAGGTGTAGCGATTGACATAGCCGTCCGATTCACAAAGAAGGCTGTTAGGTTCTCGAACGGTTTGGCCCTCGATCTTCAAAGTCATACATGAAATTAAGGTGCGCTGCACTAGGATGTATACTAATTTGTTTCCCTGAACGCGTAGTAATACTCTCTATACAGCGGGACAGTTCCTAGGAAGGTAAGGTCTTCGGTAAAAAGTTTGACTATATACCAATAAGTACCATTCAACAGCGGCTTGACTCTGTAC
>NIJG01001873.1:15637-27077 GCA_002201625.1 Euglossa dilemma
GTAACGTTCTCATACGGTTTGACGCTCTACTTTAATATTCATACCGCGAATAAAGATGTCTATTGCTAAGAATGTTCAGCACATTTACTTCTGGCATACCAGGCCTGACTCTCGGAATCGCAATTGTAAGTGATGCTATTGACTCTGCCGCTCGACACACAAAGAAAGTGGTAACAATCAGAATCGGTCAGCCCCCCGATCATCCAATTCATACATGGAATTAAGGTACCCGCCTGGTAAAATGTCTACTAATTTCTTTCCCTGAACCCGAAGTTATACCCACGGTACAGCGGGTTATTATCTCGAATGGTAAGGAAGCCGGTATGGAGTATAACGTTACAGTAATTGGTAACGTTCTCCAGCGGTTCTTTAACCTTCATACCGTGAGTTATGATTCAGTAACACCGTTTGGAAGCAAGTTAAACTCTTTACCGATGGCCTTAACGTCCATGAATCTAACCCTCCGTTTCGAGAGTATCACTTCGTGTTCAGAGAAAGAAATTAGTCTCCATTTCAGTGACGGGCTTCATAGCATCACGTACGAATTACACGATGAATAGTCACAATGTTCGAAAACGATGACACATTCTGAGAGAGACGAACCGTTAAGTCAATAGCTTCACCTATCCTGTGATTCGGAGAGCCAAACAAGGTACTGTGGACGTAAGATCGCTGACGAGTATTGGCAATTGGCACATTAACTCACGGTTTGAAAATTAAAGTAGAGTGTGAAAGCGTTTTAGAGCACTGCCAATTGGTTTACAGTCAAACAGTTCACAGATAGCCTTACCTTCCAAGAAGCAAACCCTCCGTTTCGACAGTATAGCATCGTGTTAAGAGAAAGGAATTAGTCTTCATTTCTGTGACGGGCGCCGTGATTTCGTGGTTGAATTAGATGATCGAGGGACGCACCCTTCGAGGGCCTTGCCACCTTTTGTCAGAGTCGAACGGCTCAGTCTATAGCTTCACATATTCAGTGGTTCGGAGAGTCAAATGAGGTATTCCGGTAATAAATCCGCTGCATAGTATTGGCAATGGACACATAAATTCTCAGCATAAGCACTAAACTAGGAAGTGAAGTCGCTGGAGAACGCTACGTATTGGTATTCAGTCAAACTCATTACCTAAAGCCTTACCTTCTGTGCATCTACCCGGCCATATCGAGAGTATAACTTCGTCTTCAGAAAAACTCATTAGTATTCATTTTGGCGATGGGCTCCATTGTTTCAAGTATGAAATACAAAATCGAGGGACAAACCGTTCCAGAATGTTATCAGGTTCTATGAGAGACACACAGCTGTGTCATTAGCACCACCTATCCCGTTATGCCGCGAGTCAAACCAGGTATTCCGGGAGTAAATAGGCAGAACAGTATTGGCAATAGACACCATAACTCACGGTACGAGTGTTATAGTACAGAGACAAACCGTTGTATATCGGTACTTTTTGATATCGAGTCCAGCATTTTACGGATGGCCAAATCCCCTGAAAGACTAACCGGCTGTATCGAGAGTATAACTTGGTGTTCAGATAAGGAAGTTAGTCTCCATTTAAGTGGCCGGCGCCATATCTTCATGCAAGAATATTAAAATCGAGGGTCAAATCGTTCGGGATTGTTTCCACGTTCGGTGAGAGACGAACGGCTAAGTGCATGGTTTCACCTATTCTGTGATTCCGGGAGTCAAAGCAGTCATTTCAGGATTAAACCCACTGAACAGTATTAGTAATAGACAACTTAATTCCCGGTTGGCATATTAAATATGAGCGTCAAAGCGTTCGAGAACGTTTCCACCTTCCGTGAGAGACGAACGTCTATGTCAATAGCGTCACCTATGCTGTGATTCCGCGAGTCAAACCAGGTATTCCGGGAGTAAATCCGCTGAACAGTATTGGCAATATACACCATAATTCACTTCTTCAATATTGAAGTAGAGCGTCAAACCGTGTGAGAACGATACCAATGGATATAAAGTCAAGCGCTCTTCAGAAAGCGTTTCGGTGCGAGAGTCTAACCCGCCGTATTGAGAGTATAACTTCGTGTTTAGAGAAACACATTAGAGTACATTTTAGTGATGCCACCTTAAAATCATGTACGAATTAGAATATGTAGGGTCAAACCGTTCGAGACCATTATCACCTTCCTTTAGAGCCGAACGGTTAATTCAATAGCTTCACCTGTACTAGTGATTCGGAGAGTCACTCCAGGAATATCAGGAGTAAATCTGCTGTAAACTGTTGGAAACGGACATCTTAATTCGCGTTTCCAATATTAAAGTAGGGCGTGATGTCAATTGAGAACTTTATCAGTTGGTATAAAGTCAAACGTTTTACCAATGACCTTACCCTTCTTGACCAAAATCCGCTGTCTCGACAGAATAAATTCGTGATCAGAGGTACAAATTAGTACAAAGTTTAGTAACCGGCACCGTAATTTCATGTTTGAATTAGAAAATGTTGTGTCAAATCATTCGATAACGTTACCGCCTTGTTTGTGAGTCGAACAGCTGAGTCAATAGTTTCAGCTATGCTGTGATTCCTTGCAGTCAAACCGGGTATTCCAGGAGTAAATCCGCGTAGCAGTATTGGCAGTGGACACCTTAATCGACGCCACGAATATTATGGTAGAGAGTCAAACCGTTGGTGAACATTACAGGTTGTATAAATTCATTCTTTTTACAGAATACCTTTCATTCCGAGATCATAACCGCTGCAGGGAGTGTCAACTTCGTGTTCAGTCAAACAAATTAGTAGTCAAATTAGTTGTACCGGAACCTTAAAACCATGTATGATTGAGAAGATCGTGAGACAAGCTGTTCCAGTACGGTACCACCTGCTTTTTGAAACACACATGCATGACAATAGCCTCACCTATCATGCGGTTCCGAAAGGAATAACAGGTATCTCAGAAGCACATCCGTTGAACACCATTGGCATTGGATACCATATTTCACAGTTTAAATATCAAAGTAGAGCGTCAAACTGTTTGAGATCATTACCCTTTTGTATAACGTTAAACGTTACACTGAAGACCCAACATTCCGAAATACTAACCAACTGTATCGAGGGTTAACACCGTGTTCAGAGGAACAAATTAGTAAACGTTTTGGACACGCGAACTTCAATTTCATGTATGAATCGGAAGATCAATTGTCATGCCGTTTGGGATCGTTTCCACCTTTTTTGAGAGAAGTACATTTCAGTCTATCGCATCACCCTTCCTGTGATTCCGTCAGTAAAACCAGGTATTCCGGATGTAAATCCGCTGAACGGTATTGCTAAAGACCGTACGCACCAAAAGCCTAACCTGCTCTATGGACGGTATAACATCGCTTTCCGGGAACCAAATTAGTATACATTTTAGTGACAGGCACCATAATTTCATGTATGAATAGGAAGAGCGATGGTCAAACCCTTCCAGAGCGTTACCACCTTTTTCAAGAGCCGAACTTCTATATCTATAGCTACACCTACCCTGTGATTCCGACGGTCACACAAGGTATTCCGCAATTTAATCCGCTGTACACTACTGGCAACGGATACCTTCATCCACGGTTTGAGAATTATAGCTTTGCGTCAAACCGTTGAAAAACGTTTCGTACTAGTATAGAGTCAAGCACATTACTGGATTCCATACCATGCGATATCCTAACTCGCTGTATTGATAGTAAATTTCGTGTTCGGAGAAAAAGATTAGTATAGACTTCAGTGACTGACACCTTATTTTCATTAATGAATTCGAAGGTCGATTGTGAAACCCTACGAGAACGTTACAACCTTATTAGGTAATCGAACGGCTATGTCAGTTGCTTCACCTACACTTTGATTCAGAGAGTCAAACCAGGTTATCGGAGAGTATATCCGCTGAAGTGTATTGGCAATGGACACTACATTTCAAGGTATGAATATTAATGCAGCCGCTAAACCGTTGTGGAACGTTACCAATTGTTCTAAATCTATCGTTTTACCGAAGTTCCTACCCTCCGAAAAACCAACCCAGTTTGTCGTGAGCATAACTTCGTGTTCAGAGAGTGAAATTAGTCTCCATTTCAGTGACGTGCACCATAACTTCATGTATGAATTAAATTGCCTATCGTCAAATCATTCGAGAACTTTACATACTTCTGTGGGAGAGGAACGGCCAAGTTAGTAGCTTCACCTATCCTGAGATTCCAAGGGTCAAACCCGGTAATCCGAGAGTAAATCCGCTATACAGTATTGGTAATAGCCTTCTTAATTCACGGTGTGAATATTAAAGCTGGCCGTCAAGCCGTTGTAGATCGTTAACCATTCGTGTTGGGTTAAATGTCATACAGAATGCCTTACCTTCCGAAAAACTGACCCGCTGTACCGAGAGTATAACACCGCGCTCAGGGGTAAGGACTAGTACACAATTTTCTAACGAGACCCTTACTTTCATGCATGAATTAGAAGATCGAGGTTGAAACGTTTCGAGAATGTTAGCACCTTCTATGAGAGACGAACGGTTAAGTCTATAGCAGCACCTACCCGGCGATTCCGATTGTCAGATTAGGTATTCTTGGAGTCAAACCGCTGTACAGTATTGGCAATAGTTCCCTTAATTCACGGTATGAATTATACAGTAGAGCGTCACACCGTTTGAGAACGATACCTATTCGTATAACGTCAAACTCCGTTCCGGATACCTTATCTTCCAAAAAGACAACCCGCCGTATCGAGAGTATAACTTCTGGATCAGAGTAGCACATTAGTATACATTTTTAAGGCACCATTATTTCGTGTATAACATAAAAGATCGAGGATCAAAACGTTCCAGAAAGTTACCACATTCCTTGAGAGTAGATCGACTGAATCAACAGCTTAACGTATCATGTGATTCCGAGAGTCAAACCATGTACTTCGGGAGTACGTCCGCTGAATATTATTGGCAATACGCCCTTTATGTCACGATTTGAATATTAAAGTAGAGCGTCAAATCGTTTCAGAGCGTTACCAATTCGCATAAAGTCAATCGATTTACTGAAGGCCTTATCATCCAAGAACCTATCCCGTTGTAGCGAGTGTCATGCTCAGTGATCACGGAATCAAATTTGTAGACATATTAGCAGACGGATACCTTATTTTTATGCATGAATAGTTCAATCGAAAGTCAAATCCTTCGAGAACGGTCACACCTTCTATACAGGACGAACGGCTATGTCAATAGCTTCACCTATCCTGATATTTCGATAGTCGAATCAGGCATTCCGGGAGTCAATCCGCTGTACACTATTGTTAATGGACCCCACTTTCATGTATGAATAAGAAGATCGAGTGTCAAGCCGATGTAGAACGTTTCGACCATCCTTCAGATTCGAACGGCTGCTCCAACAGCTTCAAATATTCTGTAATTACGAGAGTCAAGCCTGGTACTCCAGGAGTAAATACGCAGAACAGTATTATCAATGGATACCGTACGTCACGGTTTGAATACTACAATAGAAGGTCAATCTGTCGGAGAACAATACCAATTAGTATAGAGTCATTTCTTTTGGCGAACACATTTCCTTCCTACAGTCTAACCGAGTGTAGCGTGTATGATGTTAAGTTTTTGCGGAAACAAGTTAGTAGACATTATAACAGAAGCACACCTTATTTCCCGGTTCGAACAGAATAACCGAGTTTCCAACCCTTCGAGAACGATCTCACCTTCTTTGAAACTCGAACAGCTGAGTCAATAGCGTCAAGTTTCATGTTATTCCGATAGTCAAACCAGGCACACCAGGAGCAAATGCGCAGAACAATATGGGCAATAGACAACTTACCTCGCGGTGTGAACAACAAAGAAAATAGTCAAACAGCTGTAGCACTTTACCAAATGGTATAACGTCATACTCCGTTTTGGATACCATACCTACCCAGAATCTAGACCGCAATATCGAGTGTACAACTTTGTGTTCAGAGAAACAAATTATTATACATTTTAGTGTCGCGCACCTTAATTACATGTATGAAAAAGAAGGCCGAGAGTCAAACCACCCGAGCACCTTCCACCTTCTTTGAGAGTCGAACGGCTGAATCAACAGCTTTACGCGTCTTGTGATTCCCAGAGTGAAGCCTGATATTCCAGTAGTAAATCCGCTGAAAAGTATTGGCAATATGCACCATCATTCACGTGTTGAGTATTAAAGTAGGGCGCTGAACCGGTCATGAACGTTACCTGGTTGTATACAGTCAATCTGTTTACCGAAGACCTTACCAACCGTGAGACACATTCCGATGTAGGGAGTGCCATGCTTAGTGTCCATGAAAACATATTGGTCGACATTTTAGCAGTTGGGATCTTCATTTGCATTTGGATATAGCAATATGGGGGTCGATCAGTTCGAGAAAGTTGCCACCTTCTTTGAGAGTCGAACCGCTAAGTCACTAGCTTCACCTATCCTGTGATTCCGAGAGTCATACCAGATAACGGGAGTATATCCGCTGTACAATAACGGCATTAAGAGCCATACTTCTCGGTGTGAATATTATAATACTGTGTCCCACAGCTGTACATCGTTTCCTATTGGTATAGAGTCTAACATCTCACCGAAGGCCGTACCTTCCGAGAAGCTAACCCGCTGCGTCGAGAGTATAACTTCGTGGTCAGAGGAGCAAATTAGTATACATTTGAGGGACGGGCTCATTAATTTCATGTAGGAATCAGAAAATCGATGTTCAAACCATTCGGAACGTTACCACCCTGTTTGAGTTTCGAACGGATAAGTCTGTAGCTTCGCCTTTCGTCTGATACTGAGAGACCAATCAGGTACAACGGGAGTAAATCCGCCGTACAGCACTAGCATTAGCCACCCTATTTCCGGCTGTAGATGTTAACGTACAGAGTAAAACCGTTGTAGAACGTTACCTATTGGTATAGTGTCATTATATTCACCGAAAATCCTCCGTTACGAGAACATATTCCACTGCAGCCAGTGTCTTGTTTAATGTTCACGGTACCAAATTTGCAGACATACTAGCAGACGGGCACCACGTTTTCTTGATTCAATAGCATAATCTAAAATAAAACCGCCCGTGAACGTTACAACCTTCTTCGGGAGTCGAATAGCTAAGTCGAACAGCTTAACCTATCCTCTGATTACGAGAATCAGATCACGTACTCCGGGAGTAAATCCGCAGATCAGAGCAACCAATGTACCTGTTAATTCACGGTATGAATTCTGAAGTAGATCTTCAAACCTTTGGATTGCGTTACCTATAGGTATAGAGTCAACCATTTTACAGAAGGCCTTACCTCCGGTGAAGTAAATCCGCTGTATCGAGAGTATTGCTTCGTGTTCATAGGAACAAAATTAGTAAACATTTTTGTGACGGGCACATCAATTTCACTACGAACGAGTAGATCGAGTGTCAAGAAGCTCGAGAACGTTGCCGACTTCTGTGACATATGAACGGCTAAGTGAACAGCTTCACCTATTCCGGTGATTCCGAGATCCTGACATTCCGAGATTCAAACCAGGTATTCCGGTAGTAAATCGGCTGAACTGTACTTGCAATAGACACCTTCATTTACGGNATTGGTAACGTTCTCCGACAGTTGGACTCCCTACATTAATATTCATGCCGTCATGTAACGTGCTTATTGCTAATACTGTTTAATGGATTTTAACCCGGAATACCTTGTTTGACTCTCGGAATCACAGGATAGGTGAAGCTATTGACTCTGCCGTTTCAATCTCGAGGAGGGTGGAAACGTTCTCGAACGGATTGAACCTCGATCTGCTAAATTATAAATGAAATGAAGGTGACCGTATATAATGTGTATATGTATTTTCTTCCCTGAACACGAAGTTATACCCTCGACACTGCTGGTTATGTTCTCGGATGGTAAGGCCTTCGGTAAAGAATTTGACTCTATACCAATTAGTATCTCTCAACTACGGCTAGACTCTGCTCTTTAATATTTATATCGTGAAATAGGGTGTCTAATGCCAATGCAGTAAACCGGATTTACTGCCGGAATAACTGGTTTGACTTTCCAAATGACTGGATAAATGAAGTTATTGTCCTAGCCGTTTATCTGTCACAAAAGGTGGCAACGCTCTTGAACGGCCGGACACAAGATCTTCCATTTCATGCACGAATTCATGGTGCCCTCACTAAATTGTATATTAGTGTGTTTCCCTAAACAGGTAGCTGTACTANTTATAGCAATTCGTAACAATTTCAAACGGATTGACGATCTATTTTAATATTCAAACCGTAAATTAAGCTGCCTATTCCCAATACATATCGATGAATACACTCACAGGAAACTTGATTTGGCTCTCGGAAATACAGGATAGGTGAAGCTATTGACATAGCCGTTCGATACACAAACAAGGTGGTATCCAGCTCGAACGGTTTGACCATCGATCTTCTTGTTCATACATGAGATTAAGGTGCCCGTCACTAAAATAGATACTAATTTCTTTCTTTCAACGCGAGGTTATGCTCTCGACATGGCGAGTTTGCTCCTCCAAAGGTAACGCCATCGGCAATGTGTTTTACTTTATCCCAATTGGCAATGCTCTCAAACGTTTCTTGCTTTACTTTTCTATACAGACCGTGAAGTAAGGTGTCTATTGGCAATGCCATTCAGCGGATTCACTCCATCAATACCTGGTTTGACTCTCCGTATCACTGGATATGAGAACCTATTGATTTAGCCGTTCGACCCCCAAGAAACCGGGATTTTTTTCAAAGTGTTTGATCCTCGATCTTCTAATTCATTCATGATATTATGGTGCCAGTCCCTAAAGTGAATAATAATTTGCGCCTCCGAATACGTCGTTATGACCTCGATACACAGGCTTTGTTTCTCGAAAGGTAAGGCCTTGGGAAAGAGATTAACACTATGTTAATACGTAATGTTCTACAAGAGTTTGATGCTCTACTTTAATATTCATACCGTGAATGAACGTGTCCATTGACAATTCTTTTCAGCGCATTTAGTCCTGGAATTCCTGATATGCATCCCGGAATCGCATGATAGCTGCAGCTATTTACTTAGCTGTTCGTCTCTCACAGATGGTGACAACGTTCCTAAGCGGTTTGACTCTCAATCCTCTAACACATGCATGAAGTTATGGTGCCCGTAATTAAAGTGATTTCTAATTTGTTTCTCTTATCACGAAGTCATGCTCTCGATACTGCGGGATACGTTCTCGGAAGGTAACGTAATCTGCAAATAGAATGACTCTATAACTATTTATAATGCTCCCAGACGATTGGACTTCCTACTTTGATGCTCATGCCGAGAGTTTAGTTGTCTATTGTCAATGCTTTGCAGCGAATGTACTCCTCGTATGCCTGGTTTAACTATCGGTATCACAGGGTAGTTGAAGGTATTGACGTAGCTGTGCCACTCTCAAAGTAGGTGGCTATGTCCTCGAATGGCATGCCCCCGATATTCCTGTATATGCATGAAAATAATGTATCCGTCTGCTAAAATGTATAATAACTTGAACACGTGAAATCGAAGGAACCCAATCGCTGCAGCGGGTTGCGTTCTCTGAAGGTAAGGTAGTCTGTAAAAGGAATGGCTTAATATGAATTGTTAATGATAGCCGATGGTACGACTCTATACTTTAATATTCATATACTGAATTGAGGTGTCTATTGCAAAAGTGTTCTGCTCCTTTTTCCCAGGAATACCTTGTTTGACTCGCGGTATCACAGGATAGGTGAAGCTATTGACATAGCTCTGTCCGACACGTAAGGCAGGTGGTAAAGTTCTCCATGGGTTTGACACTCGATCATCATATTCATACATGAAATTTAGGTGCCCCGAAAAAAAATGTGTACTAAATGTGCACGAAGTTACACTCGCCACATAGCGAGCTACGTTCGCCGAAATTAAGGTTTTCGGTAAAACGTTTTACTATATACCAAGTGGAAACGTAGTCGAACGGATTGTCTATTCCTTCGATTCATACCGTGAAATAAGGCGTCTATTGCCAAAACTGTTCAGCAAATTTACTCCGGGAATATCTTGTACAGCTTTCGGAATCGCAGAATTCGTCAATATATTGACTTAGATATGCGACTTGCAAATCGTTGTTGAATGGCTTTACTCTCGATTTTCTTATTCGTACCTGAAAGTAAGGTGCATGTCGAGAAAATGAAAAATCATGTACTTCTCAGAGCGCAAAGCTGTACTCTCTACATGGCGGATTTGTTTCGCGGTAGATAAGGCTTTCTGTATAAAATTTGACTGCAAACCAAAAGATAAAGCTCTACAAAGGTGTGGCGCTCTATCTTAATATTCATTGCGTCAATTAAGATGTCCCTTTCCAGTAGTATACAACGGATTGACACCAGGAGTACCTTGTTCGACCTTCGGAATGACAGGGTAGGTGCAGGTACTGATGTAGAACTTCTGCTTTCGAAGAAAGTGTTACCGTTGTAGAACGATTTGACGGTCGCTCTTATAATTCGTGCATGAAATTAAAATGTACATCACTACAATGCGTACTAATTTGTTTCCCTGGACACGTTATTATTATCTCGATACAGCGAGTTATATTCTCGGAATGTAGGGCCATCGTTAAAAGGCATGATTCTATAAAAGTTGACACTGATCTCCGACACATTGACTCTCGCCTTTAATGGTCAAACCGTGAATTGTGCAGTCTATTGCCAATGCTCTTTAGCGGATTTAACCCCGTGTAGCAGATTTCTCTCTCGTAACCACAGGATAGCTGATGCTACTGACCTATCTGATCGACTAGCTGAGAAGGTTGTATCGTTCTGTAACGAACTGACCCTCCATTTTCTACTTCATACATGGAATTAAGGCGCGCGTCACTAAAATGTATACTACTGTGTTTCTCTGAACGCGAAGCTGTACTCCCGATACGGCGGGTTAGATTCATGGAAGGAAAGGCATTCTGTAAAAGTTTCACTCCATATCAAGGGGCAGCGTTCTAAAGCGGTACGACTGTCAGCTTTAATGTTCATACCGTGAATTAGGGTGTCTATTGCCTATACCGTACAGGGAACATACGCCCGGAGTACCTGGTTTGAGTACCGGAATCCCTGGATGAGTGACGCTATTACCTTGTCCGTTCAACGCTCATGGAATGTAGGTATCGATCTCGAACTGTTTGACCATCGATCTTCTAATTAACGAATGAAATTAAGTGTACCGTCTCTAAAATGTAAGCTAATTTGCTGCCAAGTATACAAAGTTATATTCACCATAAAGTGGGCTTGGTTCACGGAAGGTAAGGTATTCGGTATAACTAATGCCTTTAAACAAATAGATAATGTTCTCCGATGGTTTGACTCTCTACCTTAATATTCAAACCGTGGAGTAAGGTATCCAGTGGCAAACTGTTCAGCGGATTTGCTCCCAGAATACCCGTTTTATCTTTCGGATTCACAGGATAAGTGTAGCTTGTGATTCTGGAGTTCGACCTTCGAAAGGGTGATCACG